>JADLZK010008780.1:0-115321 GCA_015847255.1 Hyparrhenia diplandra | reverse complement strand
AAAGAACCAATAAATTTTGTGCATTGTTAGAAGAGCGGATTTTCACAAACACCCCAAATTTAATTTTTAAGTGGGGTTTTCACCCAAACTCTGGCTTTCGGTGTGTCAACATCGTTCGACGTGGCATGCAATTGACAATGGATTAATAATGGTAATAATAATTAAAAATAAAACCAACAAGGCACGCAACTGGCCGATTAAGTTATTCCTAGCAAGATTTTGTACGTGTCACCTTAGCTAGCTGTAGCTGTTGGCCGGGCAATATTATGATATACTAGTCCATAGCACGCGCATTCGCGCGCGAGATCTGGCCGCCCGCAGGTCTTAACGACTCAATTGTCTAACACAACAACGCATAATGTGTGTGTTATGAAAAGCACATACACAACGGTGTTTTATGTTTGAAACACACAGATAAGATATCTTTGGGAAATACAATACTCTTAGTTGTAGTCTAAAGAACGAATTGCATAGTTCGTAACACGTAAAGATAGCAATTGCATGGACGCAATACAATTGCTTGGCCTCGCAACCATTTCTCTGTGGTAACAAAAGAAAGAAACACACAGTCCGCTACAAAATGGCAACAAAAGAAGAGCGTAAATAAGAAGGCTTTTCAACAGTCGCCGGCATCTGCTCCCGTCCGTCCGCTTTTGTTTGGGAAGCATTGCGTTGTCCAAGATTGGATCTTCACCAAGGACCGGAAACCTCCCCGCACAGAACCGATGGGGCATGTTGCTTGTTGGCAATTAGTTAGAGTGTTATCAATTAGCTCGAGTGGGTCTCGGGCAGTCAAGACTCGAGCAAAGTAGTGCAAAGACAAGAGATCCAATGACCTGCACCAATTCAAGAGAAAAATGAATGACAATGATGCAACCCTTACTAATTAGATAACACATGGTGTCGACAATTTGTCCAGCCACACAACCGATATCCATGTGGAATGTGTGAAAGAGGCAATGCGAAAACATGGGCATCTCAACAGAGATGCCATGAGCAACAGCGGTAACGAACCAAATTAAATTTGAAGTCCAAAATCATAGAACATGTCATTTGACACCAATAGGGCAGTAAATTTCCAACTATAACAGTAGGCAGTCAAAAAGGGCCACACTGACAAACCTTTGCATGTAAATATTGATGACAGAATTCCACCTGGAACTGGACTGTCTACATCTAAACAAAGTCTTACCGAGAATCACAAGCATGAAGGTCAAATTATACCTGTAAGAAAAGAAACCCACTATAAGACATCCAAACAAATTTTGCAACCATAGCCTACAATATATAGCAATTAGAGGGCCATCTGAGCATCTGGCCACCACCAACTCTTACACTATTTCTTGTACGAAGAAACAACAAAACAATTCAAACGAAGCAATAATAATTCCATCATACATTGTCAGTTCACTTAAATATTGTGCAAATATATTTGATTAGATAAGTCATATAAGGTGACTTATCTTATTCAAACAATGTGGCGAATGGCACTGGGAAGGATTGTTTGTACAGTCATAGAGCAGGTAGCATTTTCTACCCCCGCCTATTCATATATTAGAGGGAGTGATTAAATAAGAAGGTGCATGAAATAGAAAGCTAACCGACACTGTTAAATGCTCCATTTTAAAACAATAAAAACAGGAAGTGGGTTGTAAGCAAAACAACACAAAGGAAATAGTTGTACAATAATAAGCAAATTCAGAGAATTTTTTTTTCACCTCTAAAAAGGTACATAGCTATCTTTTGTTAAATAAATATCACCATCCAAATCTGGTGCACATATAAGAAATTAATCAACACCAAACCTGCAGAGAATGCCCATTAGTCTTGCGTGAGATACCAGGAAGCAAAAGAGCATACAAGCTCACCTCAAAATCTGCTAGACTGAATAAGTTTCCTTCGCCTCCATGCATGCTCCATCCCTTCAATTTTAACATTAACAAAGAGCCACCATCACCTATCGGTTTAGTGGAAAGCACACACATAAGTACCTTTCTGACTTATACGCTTTATATGTTTGGGTGGGGGGGGGAGCACGCAAATCAATCAGCCCTGATGAATTATACCAAAATTATATGCACAGAACCGCTTTTAAAAAAAGGCACCTAATAAAACAAAGGTAATGAGAAAATACAGGTACGCTCCTTAAAAAGTGTACACACTCACAACAAGCAACAAATAATCAGTATCTGTAGAAAATGGTTTTTCTTCTGGTTTATCTTTTTACCAATGTTGAAATGACATTCTTAACAAGACATCTATTGATAAGGTCCTCAAAAACAAGATTACAAAAGTCAAACCTCCTATATTCTTTTGATGTTCCAAACAGCCCAATAAGTCATGAGCATATCTGATAAGGTCCTCAATAACAAGATTTTGCAGTTTAGATACCTCAGTTTCATAATTTAAAAATAAAAATCACAAAGATCACTAAATATTCCTCAAAAATTAGTTTTTCAGAGGTGATATTCCATTGGTCGCCCAAATTCTTGCAGAAGAGTTAAAACTATCTTTGTGTATTCATACTCGCCTCTGAACATCTAAGCATAGCTTGTTTTGCTTCGAACATTAACCATAGCTTTTTTTCTAATGTAGAAACATTCATTCAATTAATTCAACCTACACATGGCGACATCTACTTTATCCGTATAATGCAAGAAACAATCAGCAAGCTGAATGTCTGCAAGCCAAGCAATCACATGCACTGGTTCACAGAATCGCTTGCATCCAACTGTGCAAATACCAAAGAACCATCCCATGAGTTATGAGAGGAATGAAAACATAATCGAGAGAAGACCGTAAGGTTAAGAAAAGAGAGCAGGGGGCTAAACAAACTGTACATGAGGCACGAGGAATCGGCAAGGCTCTATGAATAAAGAATCTTCAGCCACAAATTTCTCCATGGTTAAAACTCCGTCTCCAAGAATGAGGATTAATTCTTCTCACATTTCCATTTTGAGGTTGTCTAGCATACAGTCACCTGCAGGAAAGTAGTAGCTGCATTTAGTCACTTATGCCGAAAGTTAAATGTATAATAGGCTCTTAACATTTCACAGGGACATACAAAGGTTCATACAATTCGATTTGCATGAAGTCAAATTTTGTTTGATGTGCTCATTTTTGGTAGAGTTATTTGATCGAATGCCGCTTTGAAAACTCTATGATGGCATGTACGACTATTATGAACTCTGAACTTTAAACATGTTCAGATAGGGTTTTATTTTACCCCGATCTAACCACTCATCGTTGTTGTAAAAAAACAACCACTACTGTGTTTTTTTTTTTTCCACATGGGGCAAAGTAATTGCTGGTTTGGTCTTCGTGGAAGCAGCTACTCACTTTCTACTGACCGAAATCGTGCATCAAATCCACCGAACAAATTCTGAGCGCCAATGTCCCGTGCAGCAGTTCCATTCACCTGCAGAAAAGCACAAGGCACTCAGTTCAGTTCAGGCTTGTGAACGGAGGTAGCAGCAGACTTGAGGACAACTGGATTCGCAGCTAGGAGTACATACGTTGAGGCACGGCTCGATCGCCGACGTGGTCCGGCCGCCGCCACCGATACCGACGGGCAGCCGACACAGGGCAGCTCGCGGCGGCGGGCGCGTACAGGTTGTTGACGACCATGTCCAGCCCAAAGCCGCGGCCGCCTGCTGCTGCAGATGGGTGCACCTGCCGCATGGGGCTCATCCGAAGGCAAGACGAAACCATTTGCCCGGCCGGCAGAGCCATCGCGGGCAGGGCTGCCACGCTCGCTTCCAGCCGCCGGCCGAAGAGGTCCTCGACGATGTCGAAGCTCACCACCGGGTTGGAAGCGGCGATCTTCATGGACAGGAACTGCAAGCAAGAGACTCCGGTGAGCGATCACGCAACAGCATTAGCTAGTTGGAAGAAGCGAGAAGATAGAAGGTGCAGAGGCCGGTGGATACCTCGACTTGCTTCTGTAGGGACTGGACGTAGTTGATGATCTCGTCGAGCATGCCGGCCTTGCCCGTCACCTTGCCGCAGCCGGGCACCAGCCCCTGCAGGTACCGCATCCGCTTGTCGATCCTCCTCCTCACCGCACGCCAATTCATTCAGCCATGAATTTTAATGCACGCGGCATGGGTCGGTCGGCGTCCATGAGCATGGAGCACGCAAAGATGTTTGTTCAGTAATTCACCTGTAAATGCGTAATCAGCCAGAAATGCTTTACCCGCTCGGCGAGGGCGGGCCGTCCGTGGCCCGGCCGCGGCGGGCCTGGACGTGGATGTAGTCAGTCTTCTGGCCGGCCGCCGCCGCCGCCGTCGACGCAGCCTCCGCCTTCTTCTTGGTGCCCCTTGGCCTCTCCTGCTTCCCTTTCCCGCGCGCAGCGATCTCAGAGAGGCCAGACAACTGCTGCTTCCTTCTGGGTCTCTTGCTCGTGTCATTTGCACCACCCCGCCAATTTCAGTTTTTTTCTTACAACTCTCAGTCAAAGGCTTTGACAATCCAGCAGAAAGCTTTGCTCCAAAGAACCAACACAACTCCCTCTCACCTTGGCGTCGAGGCACGCGTCCGGTCTCCTTTCCTGAATCCACCATCGCCGCCACCACCGCTGCTGCTGCAAGAAGAGGAGTCGCTGCCGCCGCCGGCGCCGGTGCCGCCGCCGCCGCCACGGTAGGCACGCCGAGATTCGCGCCGCCACACATGGCGCCAGGTCCGCCACTCCCGGAGGTAGCCGCCGCCGCACACCGTCCCCGTCTCCGCAGCCGGTCCGCCGATTGCTCCCCGACCCGGCAGGTGCCCGCCTCCTCGGCAGCTCGTCAGCCAGCAGATCTGACCGCAAGCACCCGCAAGCCACGACCCGCGCGCTCACCCGCCTAGGTCACGGGCACCGGCGAACCCGCCCCGTGGCCACTCCGGGCCCTCACGCCACGCCGCGTCGGGCCAGTGTGCGGGTCACCAGCGCCGCCGCTCAGGCCTTGACTCGGCCTCCTTGCTCGGGTTGCGGCGCCCGGACGCACGCGGACCGGGCGCCCACAAAGCAGCCGCCGAGAGGGAGAGGAAGGAGAACGCCGCGAGAGGACGCCGCCAAAGCCAGATCCGCAAGGGGAACGAGCGGATCCCCGCCATGTAGGCCAAGGACGGACGCCGCTCGGGCCGGGAGCGCCCCCCCTCGGGTGCTAGGAAAGCGCCACGCCGCCACATACCGCGCTGGGAGGGGCGCCCCGCCGCCGCCGGGTGGACGGCCGCGCCGGCCGCCCCGGGAGCGCCGCAGGGCCCGCGCCGCCGAGAGAGAGAGGAGAGAGAGGGAGGGGAGGCCGCCGCCGCCGAGAGGAGGCGCCGCGCCGCCGGGGTCGCTGCGCTGCCAGGGCGCCGCATCGCCGAGGCGCCTAGCCGCCACCGCGAGAGAGGAGGAGAGGGAGAGGCGATGCAGGGGAGCTAGGGTTGGACCCCGTATATATGCGGCATCGAGGAGGCAAAGAAGACCCGGCCGATCGAAGATCCAAGGGCCGAAAAAATTTTGGACGACGTGTCTATGGCGAGGCCGGTTTGTGGCCTGCTATTCTCATCTCTCTACATATGCACGTGTAACTTACCAACATAAATAGAGTACGGATTTCATGACAATGAAGGTGGCTTTGATCTCCGCTAGTTGAAACCTTGAAAACGGTTTGTGCATGCGGTATAATGTTTTTTAACCCAACTTTTATGTAGAAAATTATGCTCATTATTCCAAGATATATCTTTGGATAACATTGTGTACTTTTTTTATATGTACACGTATCCCGTGATATATATAACCATATGTCAAGTAGTATAAATTCTATCAAATTAAGAAGACATACTACACTAGCAATTGATAACTCCATAGCCTAATGTGATAACACGTATAACAAGTATCCCGTGGATATATATAACCATATGTCAAGTAGTATAAATTTAATCAAATTAAGAAGACATACTACACTTGCAAGTTGCACTCCAGACCTACTCACCCTAGCTCGGACCACGACAATCTCAAAGAATCGAAAAGCCCATGGGCCATATACGGAGAGATCCGGCCGCGCCTCATCGCTTTCTAAAAAATAGGCCGAGAAAGACTAGATAGTTGTGTAAAGAAAGTGGCGCCCAATGCAATCCAAATTTAAACTCTAATGTAGATAAACAAGTTAGCTCAAGACCACATTTTGCAAGTTGTGCATAAGAGTGGTATAGGAGGGCATTACGGCTTTCGCCTACTTACCACGAAATTAAAAGTTGTTCACATGGCCTCATATGAAAGGGGATATTCAAGAATTTGTGAGACAATGTGTTGTCCGTCACAAAACCAAGGTAGATCATTGCAAATTACCGCCCTTCTCCAAGCCCTTCCTGTTCCCGATAAATTTTGGAAAGTGCTATGTATGGACTTCATTGAAGGGCTCCCTAAGTAATGATTTGACACGCTTATGGTGATTGTGGATAAGTTTACCAGTATGGGTATTTTGTTCGATTTCACATCCTTTCACAATGAACAGGTAGCCCAAACCTTCTTTGACATAATTTATAGGTTGCATGGTATGCCTAAGTTCATAGTTTCGACGACAGGGATAAGATTTTTTACCACTCATTCTAGAAGGAGTTATGCAAGCTTGTCTGATACTTAATTAGTCATGAGTTCTTCACATCATCCACAAACCGATGGCCAAACTATAGTGTTTGGAGACATTTATGAGATGCGAAGTGCACTCTTGTCCTAAACAAAGGAGCAAATGACTTCATATCGCTGAATATTGGTATAATACAAACTATCACTTTCGATGGCATTTCTCCTTTTGAGGCTCTATATGGTTACACTCCAAAGCATTTTGGTTTACCCGATGCGACTCATTGCCACTCATCTAATCTTGCCAGTGGTTGCTTGAGAAAAAGTCTCGTTTTATGATCCGCTATACCATCGTATCAAGGAGCTCAATAGAAAATGAAGTTTTATGCGGATAAAGGGAGGTCCGAAATGGAATTTGTTGTAGGGGACTTAGTTTACATGAAACTACATCCCTACATCCAATCTTCTTTGCTTCTCAAGGGAATAATAAGGCGATTTTCAAGTACTATGGACCCTATCATATTTTGGCTCATGTTGGGAAGGTGGCTTACAAACTGGAGTTGCCGCCGGATGCTAAGATCCATCTTTATCACCGAAGCATCATGTGCCGCCTTGATTGCAACTAGAAGTGGACCTAAGCTCTTTTCCAATTGAGCCTAAAGATTCGCCTCACTCCATTATGTCTTCCGGATGAGCGCTATGTGCAGAACGGAGCATCTACATTATGTTTGATACAAGTACAGTGGCATGCCATCGACATTAACTACATGGGAGGAAGTGGATGACTTACAATGCTGATTTCTTGACCATGCAGCTTGGGATTGTTGATATTTCTTACACGATCCCAATTAGGAAGGCGAAAAGAAATATAAATGGGATATCTATCTAATCATGTTAGCTTGGATATGGGATTAACCTCATGATCCAACAAAGCGGAGTTAGGCGGTGTTAGTAGTGGGATGTAAACTTAGCATCATTATCCATAGTGGAGTTAATCTCACCAGGATATGTACTTAAGGTATACCACTCATTTCTAAGCATTACCTACGTACTAGTCTGTCACCCTAGCAATAACGCTCAAAGAAATGCGAGGCATGGTATTTGTTGATAGGCCTTGATAAAAGAATGAACATGATAACTACAAAGCGCCGCGATAGAAATACCATCGTAGCACTTCACACCGAGTAATCCGTATCGTATTTATATTTTAGCACGGGGGAAGGTAAGTCTATGGAAAGTAGAGAGGAAAGGATATCTAATGATTTAGATTGTGATTTATTTATGAGATCCACTTACGTAGTATAATGCAGTAGTAACCATATGCATCTAACATTACTCAACAGATAAGTCACAAGATAAAGATAATTAAATAAATGATAAATACCTAAGTCTAAGATCATCATATGCCACTAGTATCATACGAGCTATTAGCATGTTATAGAAAGAATAGAATGAATATTCCTAAGATACTCCTAATCATATATGTCAAATGAATACTATAATTAGTGCAATACATCTAGCTATCATGGCTAGGTTGGATTACATCTACACATGGCAAGCATTACCAATAACAACCAAGGACGAAACTTGATCATTACCGTAATTATAAGCTCGACTAGTCCCGACATTCGGAGGGTGGATTCCAAAGGACTCAACAGACTATCACTCCCGCGATCTACCACATGGCCCTAATGTAGGGTGCAATAGCAGATAAACGTTGTATAAACACCACGTTTACACATTGCTTATTGTAGGATCTGAGTGAAGCCTAGAGGGGGGGGGTGAATAGGCTTACCCCCTAAAATCGACCTGTTAAAACTTTAGCGCGCCTTTGTCGGTCAAGAGGCGGGCGGCGCCTGCACCGCCCGCGTATAAGGCGCACTGCCGCTGCCGAAGCCGACGCAGAGAGATAGAAACCGAAACCGAGGCCGGACGGCCGTTGAAGCGCTTTGCACGGCACCGCCGCTGCCTCTCGAAGCGGCACCGGCCGCGGGTCACCCGACGAGATGACTCCAAGGTGAATCGAGAGATGTAAACTTGAATCGGGTGATTCACACTTGTTCCCGCACACAAATACTTCACAGAAACTAGCCAAATATGACAGAAACCCTGCAACAAAGTAGATCGGGTCGAATCCCTATCTCACAAGACAAAATATGCAAGAATGTAAAGAACATAAGTGACACAAGGATTTAACCCGTGGTTCACCGCGCCACACGTGGCGGGTTACGCCCACGTTGTTGAGGTTACCACACAAGGCTTAGCTTGCCCACCCGCTTGCTTTTTCCCTCGTTCACAAGTCTAGGAGTTAACCCTAGAGATGTGGGGTAATGTATTGTCGTTGTTGTGAGGTTACAAACCTCCCAAGGTCGCCACACGAAGGGGGCAAGCTCAAGGGCGACGCCTAGCCGTCTAGGAGCAAGCTCAAGAGTAAAGAACCCTAGGGTTCCGGCCAAACATGAACCAAATGCTCTTTTGAGTGGGGAAAGTAGTAGATCCGGCCTCAATCGAAGTTTGTTTGCCTTTTCTCTCAAAATTCCCGGTGGGAAGTGAGAGATTGAGTGGGGAGCTCAAGGTGCTTCAATGGAGGTGAGAGAGAGAGCAAAAAGGTGAGAGCCGGGCCGTTCGTCGCGAGGAAGAAGAAGGAATCGACCGGATGACCGCTTGTGGGGGGGTAGAATAGGTATTTATACCCCACCGTCCCAATGGTCGGGTTTTTAAGTGTGGCACCGCCAAGATCGACACGCCGCACCGCCAAGACCAATGCGCCGCATCGCCAAGCACCGGCTGACAAAGAAAAGAGTGAAACAAGGTATTTTGCTTGGCCGGTCGCTTGAGTTGAGTTTTGTGTCGATTTGATGATTAGAGCACTTGGTCCACAGTGCAGAGAATCCTAAGATCCCTCTTGATAGTATTTTTTTTCCTAAACTCAAGATTCAAAATATGAAATAAATTAAACTCCTTGATCAGAAAACACCACCATCTAGCTTATTTAGTGCCTTTAGACCTCGTACATCAACTCCATATTTTATTCCCTCGCATGTCATCTTCGTAAAAATCTCATTAGTCCCCTAATTAGGTGGTCATCAACACCAAAACCACTTAGAGCTTGATTGCACTTACAATCTCCCCTTTTTTGGTGATTGATGACAACCAAATTAGAGCTTACATAAGATGTAAAGTCAAACTTAGATTTCGAAGACCAAGGATGTAGAACCTCCCCTAAATATGTGAGTGAGTTTTAAATTCTTAATATTGACATAAAAGGTCAATTTCACATATTTAGGTGTAGTGAGGCCTTCCCTAAATGTGTGTGAGTGAGATTTGAATTCTCATTTTGACATAAAAGTCAAGTCACACATTTAGAAGGTGTGCAAGGCCTCCCCCTACATCCATGGTCACTGTGGGGTGCTCAACAGGGTGTCATAAAATATATCCGTGATGCGTATGACAAAAAGAACTTGATCAGAGCACAAGGGGTTGTGCATGCGACTTGATGTGCGCATGGCAATCCGCCGCCAGTGGCACGGCAGCCTTCGCGCGCCTATCGGCCGTACGCATGCATTTAAACATATCCACAACATATATGACATGATAAAAGGAATTAAACATGCAGCAGATTATCTAACACAGAGTTTAAACAACCAAAGACCAAATCTGAGAAATAACGAGTCATAGGTGGCATTATTACATAAAATAGAGTTTCTCTCGAACTCACACCTAACAAGCTACTCTCAAAGGATCTAAACTCAAAGATCACCGCCGCATCATCCTCCTCGAAACATCCATCGATGTCGAAAAGTTTGACCCCTCTCATTTCTTCTAATTTTCTCCCTCCTTTGACGTCAAGCACCAAAAAGATCATAGAAAAGAGAAGAAAGGAGCGAATCACTCCTCACTAGTGTCCTCGCGACCGAAGCGGTGTCCTCGCCCTCCTCGTAAATAGCAAAGATCGGCTCAAGGTGGAGCGACGAGTGGAGCGTCCGAGCCGAACCCGCCGAGAGAACGAGCCAAGCAGTCGGAGAGGTCCCGGTCCGAGCCGCCGGTAGTAGCGACAACTCGAGATCATAATTGAGGTGGTCTAGGGATAGAAGGAGGAACTGGGAGTCCTTGCTTCTCCCTAACACTCTTGAAAGCCTGCCTCACCTCCCTGCGCATCTCATAGGTCTGCTGAGATGCATATGAGCAATGCCCAAAGATGGCCTTGATCCACTTCTTGATCTTGGATCGAGAGCCACTGTGCCTCCTGTGCCTAGAGCTAGAGGGCTGCTCCAAGTCCTCTCTGCCATCTGAGGTGCCTCCTGCAGTGGATCTGCCACTAGTCTTCCCTCCCTCCAAGCCATGAGTCTTCTCAATGTTGTAGACTGTATGGAAACAGTCTTTGGGATAGATGTTCCCGGTGACCCTCTCAATCATGAACATGAGGTAAGGAGCATATGGCAAGTTCCTCCTGGCATCATCCATGGCATTTGCTAGCTGCCTCCAAATGAACTTTCCCACATTGAAAGTCTCATCATTCCTGAAATGAGCAAGTAATTTCCTAGCATAGCCATTTATGTCTGAGGCTGCCCCATCCTTTGGATCAATGGTACACCTGCAAAGGTTGTTCATTACATAGAAGAAGTCTTTCAGACCTTTCCTCTTGCCATCAGCTTCTCTTGGGTTGGCCCAGCAGTCCTTGATCACCTTGACCTCAACAGGATCAATCTCATGAATGTCTGTGAATTGCCTGTGATCAGCCCCAAACCCCAGAATCTGACAAAATGTGACAAAATCAACTCTATAGTGTCTCCTGTCAGTCATCCAGTGAATAGTGTCTGACTGTCTGTCCCAGTGGTAAGTGGCATGGAACTGACTAAGTATCTCCTCATTCCAATCATGCTTGAAAGCCATGATGTCTGTCAGCTCAAACTTCTCACAAGCCTCAATTGCCTCATTGAAGGCATCTTCTTCCTTCTCAGCCATCCTCTCAAAGTCTATGTAGTGCATGGTAGTGATCTTGCTCTTAGATGAGTGAAAGAGCAATCACAAATAGAAGTTTGAGTGGAAAGTCGCCCAAAACCTCTCATCTATGCCTTCACCGCCGCTCATCAGTATAGACATTGTAGGCTCTGGCATCTGCTACTTCTCTCTGCTTTCTGAGATAGCTAACCACAGGGATATGCTCAGTGTTGACTGGGGCTGCCATCTCAAAGACACCCTCCACTTGCACCATATATGTGTTGTCAAACATAGAAAGGTGCTCTGGAGTGACCTGATCACCTGGGGGCACAATGGTGTACCCATACCGCCGCCGCCGCTCCTCGATAAGCTTCGGCCGTTCCACCGCTGCCGCCACCCGCCTCGCCAGGTTCTTTTTCGCCACGGCCTCTCTTTTCAACTACCTTGACCCTCATCTTCCTTTTTTTGCCGTGGGGATCACCTCCTCGGATCCATCTACGCAAAAGATACGATTTGATCGAAAAATGCAGTTGATATGACATAAAATGTCTAAATATATGTAGAGGAGAGATTGGGGATATGAATTTTGACAACCTGAGCAAGCTGTCCAGGGTGAATCCTGGGCTACGCGACACTGCCGCGCAAGAGGCACGGCACTACCGTGAGTGCGCGGCACTGCCATGCACATCACGCGGCACTGCCGCTCCCCCTTGCTCAACCAGTCAATATTCATTTTCCAAATCTTTCTAATACATCTATCTAGCACAGAATACATGTCCTATCACAATTTCTGAGACAAATTCACAGTTTAGATAGCAAATCGACTTTAGGCATGGATTCCTATTTCATAAAGTAAATAGAGGTGAGGAACGATTCTCGATTCCTGGAATTTTAGAGTTTATCATTATCATTTGGTGAATAATTTGGGGAATATTTGCTGTTGAAATCAGCTAAGAACTGTAATGTTCTATTTGGGGACGGCAGTGCCGTGCCCTCCCCCTAAATTATCCACACCATGGCAAAGTCAAACTAAGCGATTCCAACTATCAAGAACACTTTCCTATCATCTATTGATCATCTAGGAGCAAGAATCCATGACCAACATCAATAAATTGCATAGATCGGGCAAAACTCCATGAAGCTAGGGTTAGGTTTACCTTCTTTGTTGACTTCGTGGAGTGAGGAGGAAAGAAGAGCAGTGCTCGGGGAGAGGGAGCACAGCCGGCCGGGGACGAGCGGGAACTCCGGCGGGGCGGCGGCGCTCGCTGCATCTTCGGGGCTCGGCATCCGAGACGGCAGGCGCGGCGGGAGCGGGCGGCGGCCTTCTCACGCCTTGAAAAGAAGAAGTGCGGCGCGTGAGGGAGGTGTCGAGGCGGGGAGGAGAAAGAGATGACCGGCCGGGCCGAGGGGCAGAAAAGGAAAGAGAAAGATTTTGGCCCGAAAACGTTCGGATCTGGACCGGGCCCGAAGACCTAAGCGCGGCACCGCCGCCATACGGCGCGGCGCTGACCGCCCGTTACTCAAGGCTGCACCGCCGCGTGCAACACACGCACCGCCGCTCCAGTCGATCATCCCGAGTATATATATTGCCACATTTGACTTATTTCTCCTCAGATTTGATCACAGAGACACCAAAATTCGTTGTCGGGGGACGGATCATCGATCTGAGAACAATGGCATTGAATTTCGAATTAGAATTTGAAATCCTTTTGAAACACAATATGAAAGTTTTCCGCGACTTTTCCTATGTCGAACTAGTGTTTCAAACAAACTGCATGTGTGCTTTGGAATTCAAATCAAGTTACGAGAATCGAGAATGTTTAGCTCACTACGCAAAGCACAAAACCTTGACTCATCGAGAGGCTTAGTGAAGATATCGGCTAGTTGCTTTTCGGTGCTCACATGGCGAATTGCGATATCTCCTTTGAGTTCGTGGTCTCTCAAGAAGTGATGACGGATGTCTATGTGTTTTGTTCTAGAGTGTGCTACGGGGGTTATTTGCGAGTTTGATGTCACTCTCGTTGTCACAAAGAGGAGGTATCTTTGTGAAATGACATCCGTAATCCTTTAAGGTCTCGCTTCATCCAAAGTAGTTGAGCACGCGGATGCACCGGCTACAACATACTCGGCCTCGGCGGTGGAAAGGGCTACACAATTTTGCTTCTTAGAGCTCCAAGACACTAAGGACCGTCTAAGGAATTGGCATGTCCCCTAAGTGCTTTTTCGATCTACTTTTGCAACCCAAGGCATAGTCGAAATCTGAATAGCCAAGTAGATTGAACTTGGAACCCTTAGGATACCACAAGCCAAGGTTAGGAGTGAGTACTAAGTATCTCAAGATTATCTTAACAGACCACATTGTGACATTCCTTTGGATTGGCTTGAAAACGAGCACACATACACACACTAAGCATTATGTCCGGCCTAGATGCACAAAGGTAAAGCAGAGATCCAATCATGGAGCGATATACCTTCATGTCCACGGCTGGACCCTCCTCATCAAGATCAAGATGTCCATTGCTTGGCATTGGAGTATTGATTGGCTTTGCCTTAGCCATATCAAACTTCTTTAGCATGTCATGGGTGTACTTTGTTTGGCATATGAATGTCCCTTCCTCCATTTGCTTGACTTGAAACCCGAGGAAGTACTTTAGCTCACCCATCATGGACATCTCAAATCTCTTGGTCATTGTCCTACTAAATTGCTCAACATACATATTGTTAGTGCTACCAAATATTATGTCATCGACATATATTTGGCATACAAAGATATCATTGCTAACTTTATGAGTGAAGAGAGTAGGATCAGCTTTGCCTATTTCAAAGCCTTGTTTGAGCAAGAAATCCTTAAGGCATTCATACCATGCTCTAGGTGCTTGCTTAAGCCCATAGAGCGCCTTTCGGAGCTTATAGACGTGGTTGGGAAACTTGGGGTCTTCAAAACCGGGTGGCTGCTCAACATACACCTCCTCTTGTAGTGGACCATTGAGGAATGCACTCTTAACATCCATTTGGAACAGCTTGAAGTCATGATGGGCAGCGAAGGCTAGAAGAATGCAAATTGCTTCTTGTCTTGCCACCGGTGCATATGTCTCATCAAAGCCCAAGCCCTCTACTTGAGTGAAGCCTTGAGCAACCAATCTTGCCTTGTTTCTTGTCACCAACCCATCTTTATCTTGCTTGTTGCGGAAGACCGACTTTGTACCAATGATATTAGTCTTGGGTCTTTCCACCAACTCACATACTTCATTTCTTTTGAAGTTGTTGAGCTCTTCTTGCATGGCCAACACCCAATCGGGATCCTTGAGAGCTTCTTCTACTTTTACTCGCGGTTCCAAAGATGAAACAAACAAGAAATGTTGATGTAAAGCAGCTAGATGAGATCGAGTAGTAACTCCCTTTCGGAGACTTCCAAGGATGTTGTCAATGGGATGATCCCGTTGAATCGTTTGTCGTAGTCGTGGGTGATCAACGCCTTCTGCATGTTCTTCTTGATCTTCATCATATTCATCATCAGCTTCAAGAATTGGAGCAAGATCAAGTGGTTGAACAGTGATGCGGGTGGATCACCGTTGTTTGAGGTAGGTGGCACGGCCTTTGACCGCCGCGAACACTTCCAGCAGGCGTCTTGCTGCACTTGGTCGTCCGAAAGTACGTCGGCGGAATCTTATGCAAAGAACAACCGGTGGATCCTCCTCTCCATTAGCTTGATCTTCTTGAGGCCTTATGTCACCAATAGCCAATTGCTTGATTGCCTCACAAGGTGGATCCTCCTTTCCTACAACACTTTGATCAACTTGCTCTACTTGAGAGCCATTAGATTCATCAAATGTCACATCTATAGTGATTTCAACCCTACCGGTGGTTTGATTGAAAACACGATAGGTATGCTCATTTGACCCGTAAGCAAGAAGAAAACCTTCATCAACTTTAGGTGCAAACTTAGAGGTTCGGGGCCTTTTGTTCAGAATAAAACACTTGCACCCAAACACCCTAAAGTATGACACCTTAGGCTTGTTACCTGGGTTAAGAGCTCATATGAAGTCTTCTTGAGTTTCTTATGTAGATAGAGGCGGTTGATGGCATGACAAGCGGTGTTGATAGCTTCACACCAAAAGATGTCTGAAGTCTTGTACTCATCAAGCATTGTCCTTGCCATTTCTATGAGTGTACGGTTCTTCCTCTCTACTACACCATTTTGTTGAGGGGTATATGCAAAATGAAAACTCATGCTTGATGCCCTCTTCATCAAGAAACTCTTCAACTTGGGTGTTCTTGAATTCGGTGCCATTATCACTTCTTACTTTCTTGACAGTAGCCCAAATTCTCTTTGTGCCCTCTTGATAAAGGTTTTCACCTTTTCTTGTACCTGACACTTATCAAAGACAAAGAAAACCCAAGTGAAGCGGGAGTAATCATCAACAATCACAAGTCCGTATTTGTTACCCCCGATGCTAAGGTAGGCCACCGGTCCAAAGAGATCCATGTGTATCAACTCCAATGGTTGAGTAGTGGTCATCACACTCTTTGGTGGGTGAGGTGCACCTACTTGCTTTCCGGCTTGGCAAGGTCCACATATCCTGTCTTTGTCAAAATCAACATTTGTTAGTCTAATGATGTGGTTGTCTTTCTACAGTTTGGCTAAGTTCCTCATGCCAACATGTGCTAGTCGGCGATGCCATAACCAGCCCATGCTAGATTTTGCCATTAGACAGGTCTCAAGCTTAGCTTTACTTTTGTTGAAATCAACTATGTAAAGCTTATTTTTAAGTTTGCTGTAAAAGACAATGAGGAATCCTTCCCGCGAAAAATTTCCACACCAACATCCGTAAAGAGACAATTGTAGCCTTTCTCACACAATTGTGAGACCGACAACAGATTGTATCCCAACGAATCAACATGCAAGACATCTGAAATATCATGCTCATGAGTGATAGCAACTTTACCAAGACCGATCACACTTCTTACATCATCATTTTCAAACCTTATGTTGTTCCTGTCATCATTGGTTTGGGAATATGATGAAAACATACTCCTTTCTCCGGTCATATGATTTGTGCGGCCCATTTGCCAAACACCCAACTTGACCCACCTGGGAGTATGCCTCGCAAAACAAGTTTAGTTCACAAGTTTAGGTCCCCTAAGACTCTTGGGACCTTTTACCTTAGTCACAAGAACTTTGGGAACCCATATAGAGGTGTTGCAATAAAGTCTTCTCTCACTTTGCCCATGTACTTTGCAAACACCTCCCTCTTGCTGTTTGCCTTCACTTCAAAGCAAGGATTGAGTCTAACTTGCTTGCTTTTTTTGCCGTTGATTGATAGGAGTGGCCCTTAGGAACAGCCAGGACAAGATTTTAAACTTCGGACCTTCTTCATAGGCTTTTGGATCATCTTCTTGGGTCTATTCTGAGCTGATGCAGAGTAGGTGACCTTCCCTTTTCTTGGGGGCGCGGCACTTTGCCGTCCCTTCTGACCGCCGCGTGTGCGCACAGGCAGCTCGGGTTGGCTTGTGTCCGGCTCTGCGTGCGTCTCTCTGTACCTACCACGTGCCTTTGCTCAAGAATTTGACACATTCAACACCATTGATCGCCTTTCGACCATTGGTTTTGTTTCCATGCTTGTATCCAAGTCCATCCTTGATTCTTGGATTTCTCCCATCAATATAGTTGGGCTTCTTTGGAGCCTCAACTTTGTTGCTCATTTGTTGCCTTCTTTGTTTTCACCTTCTTTTCTTACCATAACAAAGTGAGCCTAGTGATCTCTTTCTCCATTGCTTTCATGTTTGCAAGGTTAGTGGCATAAGCATCCATATCAATATTATAGCATTTTCCACAACCTTGACTAGTGGAGGGAGTAGAGGTATCCTTTGTGGCTGAGAGATGTGAGTTGCTCTCACTAAGAATGCTATGTTCAGTTTCAAGCTTTTTGTGCTTATCTTGCAAGTCACAATATTTCCCATTTAGGGTGACCATAGCCTTCTTTATAAGAGCATGGTTTCCTTGCTCATTAGCTAGGCTCTTTTGCAAGGAAGCCACCTCACTTCTCTCAGCTATAAGAGCATCCTTGTTATCAACATAGAGCTTTTCAAGTCTATCAAGTTGACTATCTCTAGTTGCTAACTCCGCTTGGGTACTCTCTAAATCCGCCATTAGTTGAGCAAGAAAGCCTCTAGTTTTGGGATCTAGATTTTTGGTGAGTCTAGTATATTCTTCATCATCACTAGATTCATCTTCACTAGAGCTTTCACTAAGATCACTAGATTCATCACTAAGAGAGGGAGAAGGTTTGGGTTTGGATTTTACCTTCTCATGCTTGGCCATAAGACAAACATGAGTGGAGTCATTTTCTTCTTCATCCTCATCATCGGTCATGTTGGTGAAGAGCTTGGGTGTAGAGGTTCTCTTGCATAGCAAATGTTGCAACATGGACTTCCTCTTCACTTGTCTCTTTGGTTGAGTTCCACTCATGGCCGATGTGAGCTTCACCCATATTTCT
The DNA here is from genome assembly GCA_015847255.1 of Hyparrhenia diplandra. Lineage (NCBI taxonomy): Eukaryota > Viridiplantae > Streptophyta > Magnoliopsida > Poales > Poaceae > Hyparrhenia > Hyparrhenia diplandra. The sequence continues at coordinate 97,333 of JADLZK010008780.1, read as the reverse complement.
TCCCTTTCTCTTGTAGTCTTGCTTCTTGTCTTTGCCATTGTCCTTCTTGTATTTGTTGTTCTTGTTTTTATAAGGACAATCGGCAACAAAATGCTTGGTGTCTTTGCCACGTTTGAAGCATGTCCTCTTTTTTCTTGTTTGGGAACCTTCGTTGTACCATCTTGTAGCCATTCGCTTTCATCCCCTTCCCATATTTCTTCATGAATAAGGCCATGTCATCAATCTTCTTATAATCAGCCCCATCATTTTCATCATCACTTGAGGAAGAGGTTGCATCAATGTTTTCTTGCATCTTCTTCATTTCTTTGTCTTGACTTGTAGATGCTTGCTTGCTGCCCTTAACCTTGTTGGAGGAGCTTGGCTTGCTTGTCTTGGTTGCCTTGAGAGCCACATCCTTGATCTTGACCCCTTCAAGCTTTGCTTGCAACTCTCCAAGCTTTCTTCTTTCATTTGCCTCATCTCTTTGCATGTCATAGGTGAGCACCTACCAAGCACATCATTTGGAGTGAAGTGCTCAAACCTCTTCTTATCACGAATCAAGGTGACCACTATGTCATTTCTAGGTGTGTATGCCTCAAGCATAATCTTGACAACGGTGTGGTCATCTAGATCCTCATCTCCAAATCCTCTAATCTTGCCAACTAGCACCATCAACCGGTCAAACATTTCTTGGTCCCCTTCTCCCTCAAGGATCACAAACCGGTTGAGTTTGGCTTTCAACAAGTCAATCTTGGCTTTTCTTACTTTATCTACACCCTCATGTGCAAGTACTAGAGTGTCCCAAATCTTCTTTGCTTCATTGACATTCATCACCCTATTGTACTCATTGCCTTCTAGAGCACTTAGGAGAATGCTTGTGGCTTGACCATTGATGTGGGCAGCTGCTAGCTCTTCATTTGTTGGTTCCTTGGGGTTCACCGGTGGCTGAAATCCACTTGCACACAACTTTCCAAAGACCGGGGGTGAAGGGCGCTAAGATAGGCTCTCATCAAGTGCTTCCACTTGGCATAGTTGGTCCCATCAAAACGGGGCAACTTTCCCGCGAGCACATTGATGAATGACTTCTTATCGCGGTTAGTCAAATAAGAAGAGTAGTTAAAGGATATGGCGGTGAACTTGTTGTTGTTGACGCTGCACTTATCCTTCTTCTTTTCTTTCTTCTTCTTGTTCTTGTTGTAGGAGATGTCATCATCTCCATCTTGAGCTACTTGATAGCTCACTTGACTCCGCTTCTTCTTCTTGCCTTTGCTTTTCTCTAGCTGCCCTTCTAGCGACCCTTGCCTCACGAATCAATCTTCTTTGATCTTTTCTTTGAAGCTTCTCGGCAAGCTTGACGCTAGCTTGCTCTTCTAGCTTCTTCTTTTCTCGTTCTTGTCTTTTTTTGCGGTTCGTCTTGCTTCCCTTTGCGGCTCTTCTCTCCTGGATCGGTACCATCACCTTTGATGGTGCTCTCGCTAGTCATGCCGAGAGAGAGCTCGCTGCCGGCTGGCCTCCACATCCTCCACGGGGATGGTAGGCTTGCCTCCTCTTCTCGATCCCTCCCTGGCGTCCATACTTCACGCGGTGAAGCGTATCTGCATCCCCTAGCTCGATACCACTTGTAGGATCCTCGAAAGTGAAGCCTAGAGGGGTGAATAGGCTTACCCCCAAAATCGACCTGTTAAAACTTTAGCGCACCGTCGATCTGAGAGGGGCGCGGCACCGCCGCAGATAGGCGCCGGCACCGCCGCGGCGTAAAGGCGTCGACGACGAGACGAGAGAGACGAAACCGAGGCCGGACGGCTGTTGAAGCTGCCGGGCGCGGCACCTACCCTGCGTCTACGCGCACCGCCCGCGGGTCACCCGACGAGATGACTCAAGGTATCTCGAGAGATGTAAACTTGAATACGGTGATTCACACTTGTTCCTGCACACAAATACTTCACAGGAAACTAGCCAAATATGACCGAAAACCCCGCAACAAATTAGATCGGGTCGAAGCCCTATCTCACAAGATAAAATATGCAAGAATGTAAAGAACATAAGTGACACAAGGATTTAACCCGTGGTTATCCAAGCCACCTACAAAGTGGGTTACGTCCCACGTTGTTGAGGTTACCACACAAGGCTTAGCTTGCCCACCGGCTTGCTTTTTCCCTCGTTCACAAGTCTAGGGAGTTAACCCTAGAGATGTGGGGTAATGTATTGCTGTTGTTGTGAGGTTACAAACCTTCCAAGGCTGCCACACGAAGGGGGCAAGCTCAAGGGCGACGCCTAGCCGTCTAGGAGCAAGCTCCAAGAGTAAAGAACCCTAGGGTTACGGCCAAACGTGAACCAAATGCTCTTTTGAGTGGGGAAGTAATAGATCCGGCCTCCAATCGAAGTTTGCTTGCCTTTTCTCTCAAAAATCCCTGGTGGGAAGTGAGAGATTGAGTGGGGAGCTCAAGGTGCTTCAATGGAGGTGAGAGAGAGAGCAAAAGGTGAGAGCTGGCTGTTCTGTCGCGAGGAAGAAGAAGGAATCAGCCAGATGATCGTTGTGGGAGGGGTAGAATAGGTATTTATACCCCACTTGTCCCCAACGGTCGGGTTTAAGTGTGGCACCTTTGCATCGACACGCTGCATCTGCCCGTACCAATGCGCTGCATCTGCCGGCGCCACCGACAAAGAAAAAGAGTGAAACAAGGTATTTTGGTCGGGTTTGGTCGCTTGGAGTTGAGTTTTGTGTCCGATTTGATGATTAGAGCACTTGGTCCACAGTGCACCGAGAATCCTAGGATCCCTCTTGATAGTACGGCATTTCCTAAACTCAAGATTCAAAATATGAAATAAATTAAACTCCTTGATCCCAAACACCACCATCTAGCTTATTTAGTGCCTTTGGACCTGTACATCAACTCCATATTTTATTCCCCTCGCATGTCATCTTCAGAAATCTCATTAGTCCCCTAATTCGGTGGTCATCAATGCCAAAACCCACTTAGAGCTTGATTGCCCTTACACTTATCACCCACATAGTGATCATCTATATGGATGCTATACAATTCCATGTATAAAATATAAAAACAATCTTACTAAACTAAACATATAATCATAGCATGCATAAACACATATAAATAAGAATATAATAATTATATAGATCAAAGCCATAACAATAGTGTATCAATAATAATACTTACTGATCGAATTCAAGAGCGAAGAACAATGCTCTTGCTATTGCTTGACTATCAGGAACTCAAGATAAACTTGATCTTGAACTAGAACTAACTAGTTAGCTAGCTACTTCTAGTATGATGAACTAGGGCTTAGGTCTAGACTTGGTTGGACTTGATGAGAATGAATTGATAATGAATATTGATTTCAGCCACGGGTCACCGGTCTTCTTATATAGTACTTGGCGATGAACGTGAACCCTAGGATCAAACCGACCTTCAACAACGGTGTAGATACAACCTCAAAGTCGGTAGTAAACCGACCTAGAAAGGAGAGATCGACAGGGGGACCCACCGGCGGCCGGCCTAGTTAACGGCGGCCGCCGGGTGGCATGCCACCTTGGCTTCCCGTTTGTTACGGTGTCCTCTCGGTATCTTCTAGAATGTTTTAGTCCACTTTTCGGGTTGAGTTACTTCACGGTCAAGTCTTGTCATCATATGTCTTGTATATTCCTAACTTTCTCTATTCTTCTCGGCATTTATCTGTTAAGTCCCTGGAAAGTCACAGAATACCAAAACTCGTGGAATTATGTTAGTTAGACCCCTAGACTTATGTTTGGTCTTTGACTTGAGCCCTTATTTCATGTTAATTGACTTATAATATTATGCTATAACAGGTGTCAACAGGGGTCAAGCTGGTTTCCAGAAGGGGGGCATTAATTGTCTGGCAGCGATTCGGGCACTAGCTGGTCGTTGGATCACTTGGCGATGGCAGGCTTCAGTATTCAAATGTTGTGACTACAGTTGGGCCTATGGCATGTTGGCGTGTTTGGGCCTCAGCCCGTGTAACCGGCACGACATATAAGCTGGGGGGTTGCGTTGCGGTGAAGGATGAACCTTGTAACAACATTCTCTGAACCTAAAATCGAATCATGTTCCTCGCCCGTTGTCGTTCGTTCTATTCTCAAACGCTCTGTTCATGCTATTGTAGCCACAAATTCCCCCAAAATCCTCTAATCTAGCCACGAGTTATCGTTAGCGGCCTTGCGGGTCCTAACACACTCATCCTCACTCCAGTCTCCAATGGTTTCGAACTGTATGGATGCTCGTGAAGACCATGTTTTTAAGTTAGAATGGGTTTCTACGTTTTGTGTTGCCCCTCCTTTTAAATTTGTTGACACATCAGCCAAATGTCTTTGTGACAAGCTAATTAATAGAGACAGAAACCATGCTAGTGTGTGCGTTGGGAGTGCTAAGTCCTCCGTTCGCGCCCACGTATTGTAGTGGTGGCACCCCACCACACCCGTTGTTGCCCCTGCCTTGGTCCTCCTCATAGTCCGTTACATAGACCTAGGTTGGTTCAATAGTCCATGACTTTTTTTAATCCTAAATACTTAAAAAAAAATTCCATAAAGATCTTTTAGGAACTTTTAGCTAAAAGTAGTAGAAAAGTCTCACCGTGTTTGTTTTGCTAGTGACTTTTAGAAATTTTATTAGTTCAGACACAACAAGTGCCTCGAACCAAACATGCCCATAGTCATGGTAGTCCGGAGTTCGCCATGCCAGTGACTGCGTTGTTTGGGTCGTCAGCGCTTGCCACTACATGTGCGACACCCGTTAGCCATCTCCATTCCACGTGCTAGGGTGGGCGCGTGGTTCCCTCTCCACGACCTGACGGCCCATGGACATGGAAGCTTCGGCGCAGTGATGCTGTTTGGCTTGGCGATACTGGCACAGTTGACACACACTCACAGTTGTATTTTTGCATCCCTCGTGGTATTCGTCAATAATGATGACAACTGAGCTAATTTTCATATGCGGACCACTTCTTCCCTCGTGTTTTACTGTGATGCCAGCATGTATACAACAACTAAGCTAATTTCTAGCATTTTTTCCCCTAGCATATCTGATGAGAACTAATAAATCTGGGGCCTTCAATTAGCAGTACAGGTGCGCCGGGAGCCTGGGCTCGGCGACAGCCTCGAGCCGGACCTTGCGCGGCACGGTAAGCCCGGACGTTTCATCCATGCTGGAGACACCATCTGGGAGCTTCCAGGAGTAGCCGTGCACGAGGTTGGCCAGGAGCACGTGGACCATCCTGAGGCCGAGAGACAAGCCCGGGCACATCCGGTGGCCGGACCCGAAGGGAAGCAGCTCCAGGTGCTGCCCTTTCACGTCCACGCCGCTCCCGATGAACCGCTCCGGCCGGAACTCGCCGGCGTCGTGCCCCCAGACGGCGGGGTCGCGGGCGATGGCCCAGACGTTGACCAACACCAGAGTGCCCGCCGGGATGTCGTGCCCACCCACGGACACGTCCTCGCGCGACAGCCGAGGTGTTAGCAATGGCGTCACGGGATGCAGCCGCATCGTCTCCTTGATGACGGCCTCCAGGTACGGGAGATTCGGGATGTCCGCCTCCGTGACGAGGAGGCGCTCGCGGCCGACGACGCGGTCCAGCTCCTCGGTCACCATGGCGAGCGCGTCGGGGTGCCTCACAAGCTCCGACATGGCGCACTCCACGGTCACCGATGTGGTGTCCGGCAATCCAGCCAGGAGATTCTGCAATCAAATTGCGATCGAGCTAAGCATGCATGCACATGGAGCATCCAACTAACAATGGAGTTTTTTTTGTCACATACCAGCGTGAATGCCTTGACGCCATCTCGGTGGATTGGGGTCTCGAGGTTTGGATCATCGGCGAGCTCCAGCAGCATGTCCACCGCGTCCTTGGCGACGAAGTCCTTGCCCTCTTTCAGCCGCCGCTCACTGTGCTCGTCGACAACATTGTCCAGGAAAGGGTCCAACATCTTCATAAGCCTCTTCATCCTCCTGACGTGTCCATGCAGGTCCAGCCAGCTGAGCCACGGAATCATGTCCCCGACGTCGAGCCTGCGGCTGAGGCTGAAGAACTCTTGGATCATCCACTTGAACCCTGCGGGCGTCCCTGGCAAGCCGGCCGCCGAGTCTTGGTCGTCGTCGCTGTGCTTCTTGCCGAGCACCATGAGCGAGCTCACGTTGATGTTCATCTGGAACAGGTGGTCCATGAGCCGCACCGGCGCCCCTAATTTCCCAGTGGTGTCGTACAGGTCGAGCATCATGGCGCGCAACTCGGCCTCCCGGGTGTGCTCCTGCGCCCTCAGCCGCGCGGTGCTGAAAAGTTGGGCCTTGCAGAACCTGCGCACCTGCCGAAAGTAGGCGCCGTGTGGCGACCATATCATGTCGGAGTAGTTGAAGTAGTTGAATGTACAAACGACAGACCAACTTTCTGGAGAGACAGGTGCGGGAGAGGGCCCATCAGCCGAAAGTAGTATAAAGTAGTTGAACTTTATTGCTTGACAAGCCAAGTGGTCGATCGTACTTGAATGTACAAACGACAGACCAACTTATATATAGCCCAAAGGGCAGCAACAAGTTCAGTAGCCGAGGCCCCACGGCTGCACGAGGAAGAGGATCGACTCCGGCTCTAGGATATATAGGATAAGGTTTTCCGTCTTATTTTTCAACGTCACGTGGTCGGCTCTTCTGACCACGTGAGAAAGTCCAAGACTCCAAGAGACAATGGCTGCTAGACTATAACGTGTATTGTTTTCTTACTTTTGGATTGGATTTGGAAGGTAGATTTCATATTGAAATTTAAACAAGGGGAGGCAAGAGTAAGGCTGGACGAAAAACTCGTAACTTCGCCGACTTCGCTCGTTAATGGCTCGGCTCGAGATCGACTCGTTTTATAATGGACCAGCTCGTTTTGTAACAAGCTAGCCACGAGCCAGCTCGAGCTGGCTCGCGAGCCATGACGAGCCAAAATAAATAATAAATAATGTATCGATCAATGGAATCAACCTACGGAGGATGATGGATCATTGTCATAAACGATAGCATACTTATATTTTCCATTGAAAAAAAATCATGTTTATTTTGTTTATTTCATTTTATATATGCATGTAATGTGTTTATCGTTGATTTGCGCTTATAATCTTTGTGCATATGTTTTTGTGCTTTGGCTCGCGAGCCAAACGAGCTAGCTTCGAGCTTGCTAACGAGCCGAGCCGAGCAAACCCTTCGGCTCGTTTGTATAACGAGCCATAACGAGTCGAGCCGCTAACGAGCCGAGCCGGCTCGATATCCGGCCCTAGGTAAGAGGCAACAAAAAACATGTCTCCGATCGAATTGGAAGGTAAAGGTGTGATTTGATATATTGGGGAGTCACAACAACCGCTAGTGAAAGACTACATCACTATCGATAATATAAAATACTCGACAATGATTTTTATCGATTAATCGAAAGTGTATTAGCGACCCCGACAAAGAATTTAGATCCAGACCCAAAATTTTTATTGTTTCCTGTTAACTATTCGCTCATGTCCGCTAGTACCTCGATCCACCTCGTCGATCACCGCAGCCCTCAACCACCGCATCTTCACCCCACCGCATCTTCTCCCCCTTTGCGGGCTGCCTATCCTTTTTTTTTTACCATAGTCGGCAAGGGAAACCCCCGCCTATTTTTGTAATTTTTTAATAATGCAAACTTGTTTAAATTTACTTTCACGGGAGTCGAACCCAAGTCTGCTGGGTTTCTCGGCTGCTTCACACCCGCCTCTGCTCCTTGCCACGCTGCTTCGCCGGAAGATACGACCGCGCCAGGAACCTTCCCCACCGACGAGGCCACCGGCATGCTCCACCCCGGCGCGGCTCAGATCTACGACGGGCAGGAGGTCACCGGCACACACCACCTCGGCACGGCTCAGATCCACGATGGGCACGAGGACGCCGCATGCCGGGCGACAAGATCGTCCCGGCGCAAGCGCCGCCGCGTGGCTCGGCGCGGATCCACCCCAGGCTGGATCTCGTCCTCTCCTCGTTTCTAGGTGATGTTCGACGGGATATTAACAATATGTATCTTGTGCAGGCGAAGCTAAAAGAGTGGTTGGTGAAGCTCTATGAGGTGAAGGGCTCCAGCTGCATCTTCGTCTTCAAGTTCCAAACCCACTTCGCAGGCAGCAAGTACGTCCACCGGCTTCAGACTCATCTATGACAACCTCGAGGGCGCGAAGAAGTTCGAGCCCAAGTACCGCCTCATCCTCGTCGTATTGCAGATCGAAGCCCCGCTCGTAGATCCACCTCTACGGGAGCCAAGCTGAAAAACTACCCAACTCGTTCGATCTTTCATCAACTGTATCTATCCATTGATTCCTCCCACCGAATGATTCTTCGAATTTGTTTGTATGAATCATTATATGTCGATCTATGAATTGATTTGATTTGTGCATGAGTTGATTTGTGATCTGTTGAACCCTTCTCTGTGATCTATGAAAGGATTCGATTTTATGTGTTGAATCTCTCCTTTCTCTGAGACTTAAATTGTTTCTTGGATGAACTGCTTGAGGGAGCGGCAATAGTCAGAGGCAGTGAGCATGGCGGTGGCGGCTGTAGCCCACGAGCATGTTTGTGGTTCTTTTTGCTTTTTTAAAGTCTAACACTGCCGGGTGAACACCCGGAAGTAAAAAGCATGAGCACATCACTAACTCTAAAAAGACTTTATATCCTTGTTAATGGCTTGGAATACAGATTTTGGTGAAAAAAAAAACCTCCAACTTCTTTAATTGGTTATCAAATATACTATCTTCTATTATGTATTTCTCTTTTTTTCGCGACCAGCGCCGTTCTTTATATTTCATTAAGAAGAATAAAGTTCAAACAACAGCAACGGTAACCAAACCATTACCGATGCGAAAACCTAACAACTACTGGATACACCAACCGGGATTACATGATGACTAATTTGCGACAAAGCAACACGCAGCACGCTGGACTATTATGTATTTCTCGCTAGGCAAAGATAGAAAACGAGAATAAATGGATCTCCAAATGATAATTTAGAGAGAGTGATTTACGAAGAGTCTTGGATATGCTTTAGACAAATGGATCTCCAACATCGTTTTTTTTTTTATTAAACTGTATCAACATCATTCGACGTGGCAATTGACAATGGATCAGTGATCATTATTAAAACAAAACCAACAAGGCACGCGAGTGACCGATTAAGTTATTATTATTCCTAGCAAGATTTTGCGTCACCTTTAAGCCGGCTAGCTGCTGGCCGGCTCCATCGATCCAGATTCCACAATATTATGATATTATATTATTATGCACGTGTAACTTACAGTCGCAGATAGGAGTACGCATTTCGGTGTAAAACTTACCGTGTGGGGCCAGGTAGAAACGTGAAACCCGTTTACCTCGTGTTTGAAAGGGTACATTTTGTGTACCATGACAATGAAGGTGGCTTGATCTCCTTTTAGTTGAAACCTTGAAACGGTTTGTGCATGCGGTATAATTTTTTTTGTGACCCAACTTTTATGTAGAAAATGATGCTCATTATTCTAAGATATATGTGCTCTATGTTTCCGGATAATATTGTTTATTTTTTACATGTACAAGTATCCGTTGATTATTGATATATATAACCTTATATCAAGTACTCCCTCCGTTCAAATTGTAGTTCACTTTGGCTTTTCTAGATACATTGATTTTGCTATGCACCTATTCATACACTATGTCTAGATACATAGTAAAAGAAATGAATCTAGAAAAACCAAAGTGAACTACAATTTGGAACGGAGGGAGTAGTAGAAGTCTCATGATAATTCTATCAAATCGGGAACAACATAATACACTAGCAATTGGTAACAATCTCTACAACCGCCGCCTCCCCGAGCTGTAGCCGCTCACCACCGCGCTGCCGCGCGCCGCGCCCTTCGCGCTCGCGGGGATGCGCCGCCGCTGCTCGTGCTCGAGCCGCCGTGGGGTAGGGGTGGTCGGGGGATTGGGGAATGCGCTGTTGCTGCCGCTGCCGGATTCGCGATCCGAAGGGTGAGCCGCCGCCGCCGCCGCCGCCGCCCGCCGGGCTGCTTGCTACTCCCGCTTGGGTTGGAATACGCCGGTCGCGGAGATTGATTGGAATATGCCGTCGCTGCCGCGGAATGAGACGGAAGGGGAGGATCACGCGGTCGGGGTGGGGGCTGAGTGGTGTGTGCGGCGTGGGCTTGCTTTGCTCGCTTGGGCGGGCTCTCTCCAATCCCCATAGTACCCTAGATGTTTTCTTTATTTGGGGATCGGTTTGGTTTGACCTAGAACCGAACACCGAGCCGCACCCTCGGTTTTCCCAAATACGAAAACCCGAAGCCGAACCGAAAAACCGATATTTTGGTTCGGTTTCGGTTCGATTCGGCCTCGGTTTTTCGGTTTTCGGTTAAAAAGTGCCCAGGCTAAGTCGTAAGGCCGGGGCCAAAAGTTTTCATTGAGGTGTTCGTTATTTATTTCGGCGGCACTCCACCATGTGATTTGGCAACTGATTGTGACCCTAGTCACGGACGTATAAGTAATCAACGCCGAGACATTGACAAATTGCCTCCCACGTGACCATTTCTCTTTTAGCTTCCATTCCTCCTCTCAACCTTTTTTTTTTTTGAACATGCAAAAGATTTGTGTATCATTGTAATTAAGAAGTAGAATTTAACCATACACACGACACACTTCTCTCAACTTTACCTTACCACTCTTGATCGAGTCGATCGTTGCGGCCTTGCCAGTGGCCGATTCTCCTGTTACTCAACCGATGACAGACATATTGCATAATGCCTAGATCGCTGGCATATATGCTTGACAATTATTTCCTTTATGTATGCAATGAATAACTAATTATTCGGATGTGGAACAACATTGTAAACGGTGCAAATAGATTCCATGGCGGCACAACCGTATGTTTTCACACAACATGCAGTGGACACATGACGATTAGTCTTGCATGAGCTTCCCTAGTCCCGTAGAAATTGTCGTTCTAGCACTAGGAGGGATTACCAAGGAGAGGGAAAAAATCAACTGCATGTCCCTACATTTACCATCATTACCAGTGCACGGAGGACATCAATGCTCCAAAAGTTTCCATCCAAGGACCGCCACTACACGTAGCCGCATTAACTTGGCGGCATGACGCCCACGCCGCGCGAGGCTATTCGGCGCCTCGCATGGTTCCTGGATGAGGTGTGGGTCAAGCAGGAGCCGCCCCTGATTGCCTCTCCACCATGGCAGAGGGAGAGAACCTAGAGGCCCCCGCCTATCAGGCGCAAGAGCACGTGGATAGACGTCGTACCATTGGTTCACATATCGGCCTCCCAGCAAGGCGAGGTACTCCTATAGTAGTGTTTTGGCATCGCAGTACCAGTTGCCCTGGTTTTGTCGCCGCCCAAGGGAATATGTGACGTGTTGCATTCGGGGGCCTTGTCGTTGAGCTACATCGAGGCCCTTGATGTGGCGTTTCCTGCATACAACAGGCGTGTGTGCCGCGTGGGAGCTCTTCGTTGAAGACCCATAGGGCGCGGCGTTGCTCGTGCTTTGGTTGTTTCCTTTTTATGTAATATCGAATTGGGCGGTAGGGCTAGGTTGGTCCGATTGATAATGGTAGGCCGCCTAGCGCGCTAGATGTGTGTCGTTTATACTGGAAACTTTATCCTTCTTAATAACAATGATACACAAATCTTTTGTGTTTTCGAGGAAAAAAAAACCCTGCATGTCGCCGAGACATAAATGTAATAAAGATATTCGTTCTCTCGTGCGCAGATCTCATCATAAATCTAATAATGGTCATATAAATTCATAATGTGCACGAGGGTTGCTCAAGGAAAAATTTAGTTTGCCTAATATGCTCGCTCGTGTAGCTTCTCCCGCCTGGCTTTCCGTGTTGGAGAGAATTTATGCCGCGGCCGATGGCGATGTGCCGGTCGATGTGGACTACGAGTACATTGCATTTCTATATATCCCAACACTTTGCCCCCACTCCCCTACAAAAAAACAAAAACACTTTGCCTCACTGCCACGTCGTCGTGCGCGGTTGCAATTTGCACGCGTATTAATCATTAGTTTATATTCCAAGCCATGCATGTGTTCCACAAGCCATGGCGACGCCACTCCATCTAGCTACAGCTACACGCCTACTACACAGCTTAAATATGAGCGCCGAATCGCTCTGCAGATCATTGCAAATTGGAAGATCACACAGCTGGTCAGTGTGACAGTGTTGGTGCACACACTACGCTAACAATCTCGCACAACTAGCTAGCTAGTAGCTGGTCAGCTGAGGAGCTTCGATCGTCTTCGATATATCTTCAGTTACTTTGCTCATCCGGCGATACAATACAATGACGACGGCGACGACTCAGACTAAGCCGGCGGCGGGGCGCGGCGGGAGGCGCTACGCGCTGCTGCTGGCGCTCTGGGACTCGGAGTACGCCAAGGAGGTGTACGGCGGGTACCACAGCGTCTTCGTCTCCGCGTTCCGCGACGATGGGACCGACGAGAGGTGGGACTGCTTCCGCGTGATCGCCGGCGAGTTCCCGGCGCCGGAGGACCTAGCGTCGTACGACGGCTTCGTGGTGAGCGGGAGCCCGCACGACGCGCACGGCGACGAGCCGTGGATCCGGCGCCTCTGCGCGCTCGTCCAGACCGTGCACGCCATGAGGAAGCGCGTGCTCGGCATCTGCTTCGGCCACCAGATTCTTTGCCGAGCGCTGGGCGGAAGGGTCGGCAGGGCTCGGAACGGCTGGGACGTCGGGGTGAGGGAGGTGACGTTTTCGCCGGACTTCCTGGAAGGCCGCCTCGACTTCCTCGTCGGGGATCTCGTCGAGGACAACAAGCTCCTCCCTCAGACCGCCGCCCTCGTCGAGGTTCACCAGGACGAGGTGTGGGAGATCCGCCGGCGGCGACGGTGCTTGCCTACTCGGAGAAGACGCGCGTGGAGGTGTTCGCGGTGGGGAATACGCGCTGGGCATCCAGGGTCACCCGGAGTACACCGTCGATATCCTCCACAACCTCATCGACCGCCTCACTAGCCAGAAGGCCATCCGGAGAAGCGTCGGCGAGGAGGCACGGCGCAGGGTCGCGGAGACTGGAGGGCCGGACCGAGCGTTCTGGACCGCGCTCTGCAAGGGTTTTCTTGGGGGCAGAGGAGATCGTACGCAGCCTGCTCTGCCGGCGATGCGGGAGAGGGCGGCGCCGGAGGTGACCAGCTGCGCTGTCGCTGATTGGAGCTTCACCAGCGCAGCTGCCATGGTCCAGTTGGCTCGTAGCAACTAGTTTTTACTAGGGCCGGCCGGGCGCGTGTTATACGTATACATCGTAGATACGAACTTTTTGCTGCAGGATTTCACACACTGCACTGCAGTTCGATTTCCTGTTGAGTTAAAACAATGTACTGATCTAGTTCTGCTATTCATTATTGGTGATGTATTTATACTTGTATATTGTTTGCTCACCCATTTGAGCGCCTATAGCTTCGATAGTACATTTTTGTTACTCAAATCTTCAATTATTGCGAATTGACTTCATTGTATATGATAGATCTCCATGGATGAAATAATGTTGTGTGAAATTGCTGCACCACACACCTCCAATGTCCTCAAGAGTCTCGAGCTCCAAAATTTTCTAGAGCTAGAGATAAGGAACTTCAAATGACCTTGGTCCTAGCTAGAGTAGTGTCAAATATGAGGGCCAGATATTTCCCTCTCGATGCTGGTGAATCGTGATCTTGACTCAGGCGAAACTCAGTGCCGGCCCTACAGGGCTGGCAAGGTGTGCGACGGCCGAGGGCCTAGGCCGGAGAGGGGCCCAAACCTATGTATACAAACCTTCATGCCTTATAGTCCATTAGGCATTAGTAAACTAATTATAAGCAATCAGAGACCTCGTCGGATAGCCTAAGAAAATAATGTCGACATTTCTAGCTTTCTTTTTAAGGGTTCTTTCATCGTGGCCCTCGAATAGAGCATAGTGAGGAGCCACAACGCAAACACTTCAATTGTGACTTAGAAGTTCACGACGTGCCAACACACACGTGTGAGCATGCAATGAGTCAATGACCCACCAGGGCTCCACGCCTCCGACAACAACATCTTGATCTTGGTTCGTTGCTTCTTGGCTTCTTATGAATTGCGATCGCCGATGAGACGATCGATTGTTCGATTCATACCCGTGCTCTAGGTATCTTTTCACCTTTTTTCATTTTAATCAAAATTAACTATTTATATAGTACCAAGAATATATTATTGGTTTTTCTTCCGCTTTATAAGTAAATCAACTCATATATTTTAAAAATTTTATCATAGGGGATGTTTGGTTCAAGGCCACACTTCACCTCGCCATAATCGCTCTCGCCACAAACCGCGCTGGCGACAAATCGCTTCGCCAGGCCACGCTGCGATTATTGACAAGAGATAGGAGCAAACGAAGCAAATGTTCTCGGGATACGGCTAATATCTCATGTTTGGTTTTGGAAATTGATGACACCGTGTTATGCTAATCCTTTGCTCTAAGTATGCTTAAGAGATAGGATTGCATGGATGACGTGGAGCAACATGATCATGGACATGGACGTTGATGTTGGACATGGTGGATCATCGAGCTCACGTGTCGGAATGGAAAGGACCCGGAGATCAAGGCAAAGGTATAACTTGATAGGGTTTTCTTTTGGTGATCAAGACACTATAGAGAGTGTGATCACGTTGACACTATAGAGAGTGTGATCACGTTTAGGATAGATAGCCAACTATCAAGAGGGAATGCCACAGCTAATCCGATGAGAAAAGTGTCTCTAGGTTCATGGTGACTTGCATATGCATTTAGAATCTAGTGCACTAACTTCGCTCTTGTGATATCGATTGCGATATGCTAACACACGTACTCTCGGGATGTACTTCGACGTGTTGGTAACTTGAGACAAGAGGCGAAACGTGGAAAGATGAAAACGACGACGCGGCATTGAAGGGCAGCTTCAACAGCTACGCTGACGCCGGGCGCCGGCGCTGGCGCGTCCGCCACCTTCCGACCGATCTGGGCGATTTTGATCTGCTGGCGTCCCGGCGCTGTTGTGTAGAGCCGACTCGGCGGTTTTTTTTGAATGATCGGCTCCACACCGGCGTCTGGGCGGGCGCGGCGGACGCAGATCCGATGAGCACCGCAAACGACCCCCTCCCCGCCGGACGCTGCGCCTGGCGCGTCTGGCCGCCGTTAGGGCGCCGCCGGCGCTGGTGTGGCCGCGTGGCGCGCGTCCGACGCAGCGCGCGTTTTTCGGCGCTTTGAACCCAACGACTCTATTTCGAGATGGGCTCTATAAATATGTGTTTGGCCGGTTGGGAGGCAGCTCTCTTGTATAATTCAAACACTCTAACACACTTGTGAACCAAAGATACTCCCCTCCACTCATCTCTTGACCCTAACTTCGATTCTTGGGTGAGATTGAGAGAGATATATTGAAGTGCATTTGCTTGATAGCTTGCATCTAGAGGCACTTCATCCTTGGAGGAGTCTGCGAGATTTCGTTTTTCTTGGGAATTTGCTTGGTTCTCTAGCGGCTTGGAGTTTGAGGCGGTGTTGAGCTCGATTGGAGCTTGTTCGTAGGCCACACCGTGGACTTGTGAGGGGTTGAGCCTTACCCCGCTGGGAGATTCGCGAAAGGCATCTCTAGTGGATTGCTCGTGGCTTGTGGATCCCCTCTTGTGAGTGTTTCATTGAGCTCCCACCGTGGGATTTGGCACCGCCATTAAGCTTGTGGAACATCAAGTGGGTGCATCGCCACAACGAGGAGTAGCGTGTCGGTAAACACGTGAACCTCGATAAAAAAATCATCGTGTCATTTTTGCTTTGCTCGTTGGAGATTTCATTGACCCGGTGATTGGCCACTACACCTTCGACACACCGTCGGTATTGTATCCTAGAACTACTTTGCATTACTTTCATAGTCTTGACTTGAGTAGTTTGCTTAGTTATCGGTTTGATCACCTAGTGTAGCTTCTAGTGATACATTTGCTTGTATATCTTGTTCACCTAGGATTGATTTAGTGACCTAGATTGTGTGACTAGAGATCATAGTCTTGAAGTAGTGTTGATTGCATAGGGGGCTTTCTTAGATACACTTGTAGCACCGTTTATTTTGCTTCGCCGTTTTGTTTACTAATCGGTTGCTCAAGTGTTGCTTGAAGAAAATTTTAATAGGCTATTCACCCCCTCTAGCTATTAGACCTTTCAACAGCGCCACAGTTATTGACAAGCGGTAGAAGCATACGGATGATGGCAGCCACTGGTGTGCCGTGGCAGAGTGCGGACGGAATCCAAACAAGCCAATAGTCTAGAGGCCCATAGTGACGAGTTCGCGGATGACCCTCAAAATGCTAGGACCGGCACTGCAAAACTCTAATATCAAAAACTCTAGTACATATCATCGAGCCTGATCGTTTGTCATTGTTATTGGCTGCTGCTGGGTTGAACCTACCTGTTGAGACATAAATATTGGAGGGGTAGTAGTGTCAAAAATCCTCAAATTCACCAAATTTAGGTCAACATTTTCAAATTTGTATATAAAGTATTGGTAAAGGTTTGTAAAACAAAATTAAATTCAGTGGAACTGAAATTACCGGGTACGTATATTTAATAGAGATCATCAGTAGGATCGACAATACGCTAAAACCAGATGAAATTCGATTGGAATCCCAAACCATGCATGTTGCACGAGTTGCAAATTAAAACTCACTCTCAAGAATTATCCTAGCACAGCAACGGAACACAGCTGCAACAATAGCTGCAGCGATCTCATCCATAACTAGTAGAATTGTAAATTTGTAGGTTCTACTTAAAAGTCATAGATAGAACTAACCCAGTAATAAACTAATAAGAACATCTTAAAACCACACGATGAAATCGTGATTTTAACCACTACTTTTTTTTTTTTTTTAGAAGGAACATGTATTAATCTTGGTGCATTACACCGACCCTTTTACAAACAGAAATCCTAAGAAAAGGAAAATTACAAAGAAGTACAAAACTTCGCTCATCTTCCTCGAAGCCTTTAGAGATCCGTTCGTCACCGCCCGTCGAAGCCGCTTCCCAATCGTCGTGGGGCACGAGCCAAACTCCACAAGGTGGAGGCCGCAGAGGAGGACTTACTTCTAGGCGAATCAGCCGAATAAACTGCCTCCCGCACGCGCGGCCAACTCCCGTTCCCATGACGCATCCTTCGATTCCCACCGCCCGGCAACCCGAGCAAAGCTCAGATTTTCACACGAGAACATCTTCCTTGAGATTAACAGGGTCAACAACATCATCACCTGAAGAAGACGGCGATGCGCCGGCCCTCGACTCGACGGTCTCCACAAAGCCTCTCCGTTGACGCCGGAGAAGATCGCCATCGGAGAACGGAAGAAGCTGTGAGAATTTATTCGGCTGCGCCGCCGTCGCTTCCGCATCGCCGGCGTTGCCAGGAAAAGCTACTTAGACAGGGGCTATTGCAACTGGGCGCTAAGTGCCAGCTGACAAAGTTCGTTTTCACCGGTCTCTTTGTTGTTTAATTTGCCGACGTACACCTTGTCACGTGTGACTCAGCAACCTGATTTGCCGCGGCCCTACTGTCGATCTGACAAAGGCCGTCAGCTCCTACTTGCCATGGATGCATAATTGTTTGGGATTACACAACCATTGTCCACGCCACGTGTTTCACATGAGACTGACCCGAGACCGGCCGCTTCTACGCTACTAGGCGTCGCATCCCCATTCGACCGGCTCCATAAATATAGGAGCCGGAATTCGTTGCCGGACAATCGGACATCGTGATCGATCCATCGAGCTCGCAAGCAAAGCTAGGCGGCTGTCACAGTGTCACTCCCAGCCTCTCCGCTCCAGTGTCCCCGTTTGTACGTGCGGCGATGACGGCGGCGGCGGCGAAGCCAGCAGCGCGGCGGTACGCGCTACTGCTAGCGCTGTGGGACTCGGACTACGCCAGGACGGCGTACGGCGGGTACCACAACGTCTTCGTGTCCGCCCTCGGCAGCGGCGGCGGGGAGAGGTGGGACTGCTTCCGCGTGATCGGCGGCGAGTTCCCGGCGGCCGAGGACCTGGCGTCGTACGACGGGTTCGTGGTGAGCGGCAGCCCGCGTGACGCGCACGGCGACGAGCCCTGGGTCCGGCGCCTCTGCGCGCTGCTGCGGACGCTCCACGCCATGCGCAAGCGAGTGCTCGGCGTCTGCTTCGGCCACCAGGTGCTGTGCCGCGCGCTGGGCGGCACGGTGGGCAGGGCGCGGGGTGGGTGGGACGTCGGCGTTAGGAAGGTCACATTCGTCCAGGGCCAGCACGACCTCGCCGGACTGTTGCCGTTCCTCGACGTCGACGACGTCGACGGAGAACTTCCTCGGAGCGCCTCCATCATCGAGGTTCACCAAGATGAGGTTCGTGTCGTTGATATTTTGTATTGCGCGGTAACACGCGTGTGGTTCACCAACTTCCTAGGCGCTGTGGATGCATCGATACGATATGGCGATGACGTGTATGGATGGTGATCACGCATGCAGGTGTGGGAGGTCCCGCCGACGGCGAGGGTGCTGGCCTACTCGGAGAAGACGCGCGTGGAGGCGTTCGCGGTGGGGAGCACGCGTTGGGCATCCAGGGCCACCCGGAGTACACGGTCGACATCCTCGACAACCTCATCGACCGCCTCGTGGACCAGAACGACATTCACAGGAGCGTCGGCGAGGAGGCGCGGCGGACGGCGGCGGAGACCGGCGGGCCGGACCGCGCGTTCTGGACCGCGCTCTGCAAGGCCTTCCTCAGGGGAGGAGGAAGCAGAGCAGTAGACGACTGCGGCAGCCGGTCCACCACCGCGACGGTGGCGCCGGAGGTGGCTGGCCGCGCTGTCGTCGCCGCCGCCGCCGCCAGCTGCTTCACCGGCGCAGCTCCGATGGTCCAGCTGGCCTGCCGCGCCGGCATCAACTAGGAGTTAGAGTTGGGTACGGGTGCATTGCAGCTGATACTATACTGCGTACCGTACATGGCCATATGCATGCATGCAGTTTCGCTACTGCGAGCATGATTATTGTTGACGATGTGTGTCTACACAAAAGTTGTTTTTTAGCCGAGACCTGCTGCTGGGTCTCGGCTAATGTACCACTACTATTTTTGCATCCCCAGTACCCCGTTAATTTGTGGTGATTTTTTTTTTCCTTCTTCATCTTGTTTTCCTAGGTGGAAAGTTGGCCTGCAGTGCACATATGCATCACAGCATCAGCATTAGCAGAGCCGGAACAACAGCGATTTGGGGAGCCAAATGTGAGATGCACTGGGGATTGAACTTAATTAATTTCAGTTACTGGTGACCTAAACTACACAAACATCTTGTGTGCATAGTGTGGCCACGAATGCTCGATCTTGACTTGCAAAAGAAGATCTCATCGTTGCATTTGTCCAATACTAATAAATGATGTCTTGGTTTTGTCCTGCGCAATCCCGACATGTACAAAAAAAATGTCGACGTTGAATGTGAATCATATAGCGTGACAAAGAAGTTGTGGCGTGAAAGAAATGATCTTTTCACTAGTGAACGAGAATTCATGTAAAAGTATGTTGGACGTTGTTGAAAAATTTGGATAGAACAAAACTAAACATTCTAATGGGGAGTAACATTATTTTAGAACTAAACCCAGATATATAATGGGAAGTAAGGGAATTGATATATCCCAGTCGCCTTGGTTTTTCCCCAAAAACCAGGCAATGATCCACAGTCATTGGATGAAAAACGGACGTTCTAGATTAGATCAACTCTTGTTCATCTTCTTCCTCTCGCTCCAGCGGCTGCTCCCGCACCATCCTGCTTGGAGCTCGCCCCCCATTAGAAGCCACCACCCCCGCCGCTGCCACATATTACAAGTGACAGATCACAAAATCACAAGCCACAGATTACAAACCACAAGTGACAGATCACAAAGAAACATTTTTTCTACGAAAGGACAAAAGCGGATACATGAGAAGAAGGGGCCAACTTGCCGCCGGGGGAAGAGGAGCCGCCGGGAGGGGGTAGCGCATGGTGAGAGAGGGAGAGTGCGGGCGATGCGTGTGAGGGCGACCCGACCACCTGGGATGGAGTGGAGATGCACACCGGAACCCTAGAGGAGGAGGAGGAGGACGAGGAGGAGGAGGAGGAGGAGGAGGAGAGAGTCTACCTTGTCGCCGTCGCCGCCAGAGAGGAGGAGGAGCCACCCAAGTGACATTGCTATAGGAAAAGTGGAGAAGTAAACCCAGGTAAACAGGTTTCACCGCAAAGTGCCTACTAAGTTGTGGCCATTTTGTGTGCTTGATGGTTTTAAATCTCCTAATAAATTTACTCCGCAAATCCCTTGTTGAGTCTTTAAAGTAAAAGGACACCTCATTAAGAAAACCTTATGTAGCTAGCTGTCGAAGAAAAGAAAGCATACAAATAAGATTGTGAATAACGTGGACGCCTCCAAGTACTAAATTATATATAATGCCTATTGATGTCTGTCGTTGTCAATGCTCTGATAATACATAATCTATCTTATCGTTGGGTATCATATCAGGCATGAAAGCGATCGAAGCCACGTACTGCAGTGGACACTGCGCGTAATTTGTTAACGCGGTTAATCAAGAGTGTGCGTGCGTGTTGAGCGTCTGCGTTGTACTTGTATAATCTAAAAGTGTAGTTGGCCAACTTGATTACAGCTTACAACTGGCTTTCCATTTTGGAGCTTGGCCTGACATTAGTGTCAGTGTTGTTCATTTTTTAGAAAGTGAAGATCCTTAAAGATTTGTAGATTATTAAATCTTGGACAATCCATTATAAAACCCGCCTCATGCATGGTGTGGTCAAATGGCTCAATGTCAACTTTTGCCATTGTGTCAACCGCAACAACAGCATTAGAGTGTTTTTATTATTATTATTTTTTATGAAACGCAACACACAGTGTCTTCGAGCATAACTGAAATGTTGCCGAGAGATTTCCATATGAGGGTGTCGTGGTGACATGCCACATAAGCACTTTGGAGGTTGGTATAGATCAGTTTGGACTTACTGAAAACTTAGGACAAGTTTAGGATCATTGGTGAAATTCCCTCTTTTATGTAGATTGACAACAAATATTAACATTACTAACCGTCATGAAAATATTTTCATATCATATAATTTCTTCCCTATTGCCAATCGAAGTGTCTAGTCTATTTATCATGGCTTATAGCCTTATATATAAATTGACTTATGGGTCATAGGCAGTGTTACCCATGACCTATATATAAGTCAACTTATATAAGCCATTGGACATACACAAATATGGGGCTGTGGATGTATATAAATAGTTTTTTTCATCCGAGGAAGCAATAACTAAGGTACCCCCTCTCCTTCTTGTCTTTCTATAAACCATGATTTTTTTTTTTTTTTTGGAGACCAGTAGACCATGAAATTCTATATAGAAATATTAAGAAAATAATTTATATATAAAGTCTTTTCTTTCTGATTTTTATCACCATGCCAATGTACTCGAATGATTGCGACTTGAGAAAGAAATATACAAAATTTCACTTTCTAAGGCTTTCACAATTGAACACACAAAATGAGGGGAAGCGAACTATAATTCTATTTTCTTCATGAGAACAGTTCAATTTCCTACAAGGTTGGGAATATACCTTTCACCGTCCAGCTACATGAATCGTGATAGATATCTGCATTGATGTGTCGATTCCGGTTAGATTGGGCCAGAATTGACACGTGTTAAATGCTTCGACGAGGCTTCGAGATGGCGTGCGGGGGCTGCAGCTTCGCCCGGCGCGGCGAGCAGCAGCTTCGAGCAACGGAAGGAGGGGGGAGCCGTCGGGGGGGGTGGCGGCGGCAGCCGGCAGCGCCACGGCAGCCGGCGGCGGCCGGTGGCGGCGGCAGCGTCTTGGCGGGGGCAAGGGGCGGTGGCGGCGGCGAGGAGAGTTGGAGAGCTGAAGATATTTTTTTATTTGCTTGCTTATCCCCTAGAGATTACATGCCTCTTGCTTATATAGCCCGACTAGTAGGACTTGTAATCTAAGCAACCTCTATAAGGTTTCCTTATACGATCGAATACCTTTTACAAGCATATCCTAACTTATTCTTTCCTAATAAGGGTCTCCTTATAGATGAGATATCCCCTTGCACACCAAAAAATTACCTAAGATAATCCTAACTTGAATATGAAGCAAACTTGGAATCGTATGCGGGAGAGGGAAAGCGGTGGCGGCAAGGGGCGCCGGCCCCCCTTGCGGCTGGCCAGCCCCGCCCCCCCTCAAATGGGCGGCTGCCGTGTCGAGCCCATCTAGCCACTCTCGGGTGGCCCAATTCTAGTTCATGACATCTCCCCACCGCTCGACGAGGCGGGCGTCCCACGTGCCGCCCAACCCACCACGAGGGGCGGCGAAGGGCAGCCCGACGGAGAGGTGACCACCCAGCCCGGTAGAAGACGAGAGGACCGCACTTGTCGCTGTCATCGTTGCGCATTAATCGGCATCCTTGTCGGCGAAGGCGAAGTCGAGGTGGAGGTCGCCGAAGTAGATGCTGAACTTGAAGCTCGGCGGGGCTGCACGAGGACGTTCCGCCCATGCACGACGCATGACGGAGGCGCCAGGGTCCCGACAGCTCGATCATCCGGGCGGGTCGGGCGGAGGAGACGTAGGTGTAGGTCGCTGGCACCGCCACCTTAGCATGGAGCTGCCTGCAGTAGACGTGACGGATCGACGTGGGCAGCGAGGAGGTGAAGTCGAGGAGGCAGCCGTAGAGGAGGTCGCTGGGCGTGCTCACGGGCGGCCCCAACTGGATCTCCTGCGTCCATGCTGCAACCGACGGTGACGCTCCCAATGCGAAGAAGATGTCGCCGTTGTTGTCGAAGAGGAGGACAAAGGCATCCTCGATCCACTGGTCGGGGGCGTGCCTGGAGAGGCGGACGCGACACGGAACGCCGATCCTCCCGGGGCGATTGGGGAGGTGGAAGCCCACCGCTACACCATGCAGCGGACGTTCCCCCCATCATGAAGTCCTGAGAAGCTCTGAGGCAGCGGGGATGTAGTAGCGTGGAAGTACCTCACGATGCCATAGTGGAGGCTCCATTCTGGCGCCAGAGCCCGCAGCTTCGATGGCGTTGGAGATGATCCCAAGCTCCTTGTTGGTCGCCGTGGCCGGTGTAGCTCCCGTGATCATGTCGTTTCGACGCCGCCGCCGATGTCGTCCATAGCAACAGCGAGACGCTGCTGGCCTGGTATGCGATCAACCAGGGCGGCCATGATGTCGTCGTCGATGTTGCCGGTGCCGCCGTGGTGGCCGGCGTTGCCAGCGCCGATGCCGGCGCCCGTCCCGACGTCGTCCGGCTCGTCGTCGTTGTACTGGCGGGCGAGGTCGATGGCCTCCTCCATCGAACGGGGCTCGAACCACTCGAGTGCCGTCCGCAGCGAGGTGCGTAAGCCTTCGACGAAGAGGCTGACGCGGTGGCGCTGTCCCTCAAAATCCATGCGTGATGCATAGACCTCGAAGGCGTCGATGTAGTCGTCCAACTTGCCCCCCTGGAAGGCGGCGCGTATGCCGCCATGGCGTCGAGGTGTCGGGGCGGACCGAAGTGATGTCGTAGGCGCCTGGTGAACTCGTCCCACTCGAGCGGGGACTTCTTCTTGGACAGGTCGATGTACCAGACTGCAGCAAGACCGGTGAGGTGGAAGGCAGCGTAACTCACGTAGTAGTCCGGGTCGATGTCCAAGTTGAGCTCGAAGAAGAGCTCCAGCTTGCGAATCTAGAGGTCGGGGTCGTCGGTGCCGTCGAACTCCTGGACTTGTAGGCGCGTGACGTAGCGGGGAGGGTGCAATGCCGATGGCAGCACGGTGCTGGGCGCCGCGGGTGGCGCGGACAGGGACAGGAGCAGGGGCACCGCGGGTAGTGCCTAGGGTAGGGGTAGGGGCGCCGCGGGTGACGCCATCTCTGCCGGAGAGTCCTGCGCGGTCGCAGGTTGTAACAGAATCTCCTAATTACCGGGCCCACCTGCACCTGTCATTGTCCCAAAGACCTCTGACAGCTGTGCAGATACACCCGATAACTTAAGAAGCCCTGTTGATAACTCATACCAGGATCAACAAAGGAGTAGCTACAACATTACAACATTTGTTACAAAAATATAGATCAGAGTGCGGAAGAATAATAACATTAATTTTACAAAATGTGAGTAAATTACGTTTGAGTAAACTCAACTTAATTAATTTTTACTAAGCCGAGTAGACTAGAAGACAACCGGATCATATCGTGCCCAGCGACATAACCTTGATTAACAAAGACGAGTCGTAAGACTGCAACAAGGGTTAACAAACCCCGAAAGTACGGGAGTACTCAACAAGACTTACCCGACAAAGAAAAGAGGAGAAGACTGGGAATGCGAGGTTTAGGAGAATCAAGGTAAGGCTTAGCAAGAATCAAAAATTCTTTTGCGAGAAAAAGCTTACTAAAAGTGAATCCTTACTTTCAATATTTTTAATTCATATTAGTAGCTCATATACTCTAGGTTATCCTATTCTAGAGCAAACATTTCTTTCATAAGCCAACTTTCTTTCCTCAAAACCATATTCCATCATTTACTACGAAGACGGTGCGAGGATCAAGTCTCCTTTTCTCGTGGAGCAAACGCCGATTCGAACCGCTTACGACCCAAATGGGGATACCTCACCACACGACATATGTAGAACTTAAACTTACATATGTCAACCCTCACTGGACCGTCCCAAAAACGGGACCGCGTCCCTACGCCACTTTCGAGAGTACCGCACACACCTCCAATCCGGGACTTTAACCCACGAGGGTAACATGTACTCCCGCCATCTCTCCCACTCCCGGTCTTGGCGGTTATGCGTTCCCGATTTGGCTCACCTCCGAGATCTCGGGCTTACTCGTATATGTGGCGATATAACAAAGTTCTTGATCCAAGGGCCAATCAACGAAAGGTCCTTAACCGACCTGCGAGCGGGACAAGCACGACCGAGCAACCCCATTCGGCTTAACCACCAAAGACACAACCCGTGTCCCGCCGGTCTCAAATTAAACACTACTCCTTATTATTCTTCCAAAAGAGAACCATATTCATAAATAAAACATTTTGATGAAAAAGCTTAACTAATTAAGCAGGGGCTAAGCATCACTAAGCATTTTCGAATAAAACAAAGTTAACAAGGATGGTGTTGCAATAATCAAGGATGGGAATGCAAAAGCAATTAGGTTATCACTCAACTTCTAATTACTTAATGCAACATATCATAGACATAAGTATAAAACTTTGTAAAATACAAGGAAGGGTTTAATGTAACCGGGGCTTGCCTTCGTTGTGGAATAACCTAGTCCTTGAGAAAACCCGGGGAAATCCGAACCCGCTTCCATTGGATGATAAACCTCTTACGGAACTTGCTCGGGACCGACACTCTCGATCTCGTTCACTATACGAAAAAAAAATGCATGTCTCAACATGATGCTATATATTTAAATATGATGCTTACAGGTGTATGAAATGATAACAACTTGAGTACAACTTTCCTTCACGATAAAGTTGCAACCCAACAAAACCAACTTGTTGAACTACTCTACAAGATATCATCACCATTGTCTAAGGAGTTCTCAAGGACCACTTAATTGTGATATGATCCAAGTTTCACAAGACAACCCAAAAGTCACACAAAAATCTAAGTAATTAGTCACTAAACAATTTATATAACACATAAAATAAAAGAGCTCAAGATAGAAAATAATTTAAACATTTCAAAACGACTCCAAACTTTTTATACAAGTAGGACACATCATAAAACAGTACCAAATAAATTCTCATGATTTTTGGATAAATAAAATAATTATTAAAAATCAAGGAAGATGCATTTTCAATTAAAATTTGTATTTTTAAATCATGCAAAAAACTACTCAAAATCAAAGTTTCAAATTTTTCATGGATTCATATACTCATAAGAAGCTTCTACAAAAATTTTTCAGAATTTAAGGAGCTATTTTCAAATTTCTATGAATTTTGAAAAGAATCAGCACTATTCAAAAGTAAAAGAAATTGATAAAACTTTTATGAAAAAGAAAAACGCCCTCGGGCTCAAAGTGGCCCGGTATCGTGTGTTTGGCCCGGCATTTGTGTAAACAGGCCGGCCCACAGGAAACGATAACAGGCGGCCCACGAGAACGATAGGCCGGGCCCCATCATCACGGCCCGGCCAAGCTTTGGCTTGGCGACTTTCTGAAAAGACCCCCAAACTTTAATGTAATTACAAAAAGGTACAAAATACTATTTATATGAGTCACAAGGTTTCTCACCTAACCCCCTCATCTTCTTCCTATTCTCAACCCGAAGTCCAAGGGCGGCACTTGAGCGAGAGGAGGCGGCGGCGTGGTTCGGCTTTTACCGTTCCCGACGCGGATGGTCACCGGAGGCGCAAGAAGGGCAAAGATGGGCACCAGCGAGCATGGGCGCACAAAAAACCCTAACTTAGTTGAACTGGAACGGTCCCAAGGGGACACGCCACCGCCGCGGCGACGCCGACAGGCGGCGGGCCACCGCAACGCCGCTGTTCGGCCTCTCGCGTGGCAAACGCGACACGGTCGAGCCGGCCATGATCACGGCATGAAGACGAGCTCAACGCACAAGATAAAAACAACGAGAGGCTCACCGCGGACGGCCAATCGACGACGGCGGATCACGGCGGCGTTTTCGCCGCTGCCGCGTAGAAGATGGGTTACGCCGGCCAGACGACACGACGGGCAGCAAGGTCTAACTCAAACGGCGCACAAAGAAGTTGCGGACCCGTTAGCGAGCTTGTTTTGGATTGAAGTGCCTGGCTACGGCGGCGCAAGCGAAGCGAGCACGGCGGCCGGGCGGCGTGCGTAGAGAGGAAAAGGAAAGAAACGCCGGCCTCGCCCCAGGCTTTTATAGGGCATAGGAGGGATGGTGAGGTGGCGCGCCGCGAACACGCCCAACCGGCCAGGTGCGGCGTGGGAACGCCGGAAGGGTCGAGACGACCACGGCGGACACCGGCGACATGGCGGCATGGGCGGCCATGCCACTACTATAGCACCCAAACCCTAACATTTCTGAATTTGATCAAATTCTCCCAAAATTTGAACTGATCTTCAAAAACTCCAAAAAGTGACTTAGCCTAATTTTTTTCAAGATCTACAATTTTCACAATTGGAAGATTTTCAAATTCGGCCTCTAAATATGACTTTTGAAATGCAGTTCAAAATTTTGAAATTTGAATTCAAAATTACTTTTAAAAATCATGTAACAACTTGAAAAACTTTGTACATGACTTTTGTTCATCTCAACAAGATCTACAAACTAACTTTTTGAAAGTTTTTTGCAAATTTTGCTTAGATTTTGAAATATGGTTTTTAAATAAAAAGGGGGACAAAACCCTAATTTTGGTATTTTCAAAATTACTCTAAATTTTTGAACTAAACTTTGAAAACTCAAAATACCAACTTTGTTCAACTTTGAAAACTCTACAAATTTGCTTTAATAACCATACCCAAATTCTTTATAAATTTTTAATAAAAGAAAAGGGGGTAAAAGATAGAATAGAATTTAGGGTTTTTGGAGTTCAATTCAAATTTGAATTTGATCCAATTTCAGATTCCCAACCTATACTATCCAACCATCATCCAACATCACACTTAGGATCAAAAACATAAATTAAAATTAATTTTGTCCAATCCAAGACTTAATCGGTAAGTAACACCGGTGTGTTACCGGTGTCGGAGGAGAGGAGAGGGCGGCCGGTCTTTGCGGTGTCGTCGAGGATGACGTCGATGACGGCGGTGCGTCCACGTACAGCGTCATCTCCTCCTCGCTGGAGGATAGCGGTGGTCGGAGCCGACGCCGAGGTCCGGAGGCGGAGGGGGGGCGCGCCGCGGCCGCCCCGCGGCTACGGCGCGGTCGCCGCTGCCGGTCCGCCCCTCGTGCCAGCCGGGCGGCGCCGCCGCCGGGCCGTCCTCCAGCGGTCGCCGTACGCAGCCGGGATCCTCGAGGCGGTGTAGGGCGCGTTCCATACGACGGAGGCGTCCCTCCATGTCGCCGGCGCTTTGTCGATCCGGGCGCACGTCGCCGAGGAGCTCCTTCTTCGCGTTGAACTCCTGTGATCTCGAAGCCATGGGTGGTGGGAATCGCCCTGGTCTCCGGATACCGTACCGCCGACCTTCGCCAGATTGGGCCGAATTGACACGCGGTTCGGCGCTCGACGAGGCTTCCGAGATGGCGCACGGGCCGCAGCCTTCGCCGGGCGGCGACGAGCAGCGCCGAGCAACTGAAGGAGGGAGCCGTCGGGAGGGTGGCGGCGGCAGCCGAAGCGCGCCACGGGCGCGCGCCGCGGCGGGCCGGTGGCGCTGCGGCGCGGCCGTGGGCGGCGGCGCCAGAGAGAGTTGGAGAGTCGAAGATATTTTTTTTATTTGCTTGCTTATCCCCCTAGAGATTACATGCCTCTTGCTTATATAGTCCGACTAGTGGGACTTGTAATCTAAGCAATCTCTATAAGGTTTCCTTATACGATCGGAATACCTTTTACAAGCATATCCTAACTTATTCTTTCCTAATAAGGGTCTCCCTTATAGATGAGATATCCCTTGCACACCAAAAATTACCTAAGATAATCCTAACTTGAATATGAAGCAAACTTCGAATCGTGCGGGAGAGGAAAAAGCGGCGGCGCAAGGGGCGCCCGGCCCCTTTGTGGCGCCCCTGGCCCCTCTCGGGCGGCGGCTGCCGTGTCGGGCCCATCTAGCCACTACCGGGGTGGTCCAATTCTGTTCATGACATGATGATGTTGAAAGCTATATTGCTTTAGCTTGGTTCAATCATGTCAATTCAGTGCAACAGTTTCAGTGAATTAACACGAGTGAACCATAGCTCTCGCCAGGTATTTCGTCGTTGCAGAGCCACTGGATTGTAAGTGGGTCTATCAGGTTTAGGTTTGCACTTGTATATACATTTCCCCGTTATCAGCGAGAGCCAAACGTGTATCTCTCAGCCTTTCAGGTGTCGATTGATAGTAGCAATCATAATTTGGAAACATGCTATTTCCCTCGTTGTCACTGAGAGCCAAACGTGTACCTGTCTGCCTTTCAGATGTTGATTGAAAGTTGCAACCATAATTTGAATACACGCAATTCAAGTGGTTTTGGCACTATACCAAAACTATCAGGGGCCAGCGCCTGCCTTTTGAACAAGCGACGAGGCACACAAAGCAGCGGACAACAGGGTGCCGGACAGAGAGTTTCCAACAGGCCAGTATACCTCATTGCAAGATATATGCTCGGTTCTGTAGGCTTCGGCATTGTACTTGTACTATGTAAACATGAACGAACTTTCGGATCATCATCAACAACCAAAATGGATAGCAAATATTCATGTTCATTATGTTTGAAAACAATAGCACAATTAAATAAAAAAAGGCTGAAACCATGAAGCTGATTAACAAGAGAAACGGTAATGATACAGTGATTCAAGAAGTGAAGGATTTTACATCAACAAGAGTTGGTGCTGAACCTTCCCGTTGGATCCAGCTAAATGCTCTTTGAGAGGAGAACCTACAGCCAATATAACTCCTTACCCAAGTCACCAAGTGGGCTATCTGGAGCCCTGGTATCGCAAGCCCAATAAGCCACAGGGTCGGGTCAGGGCAGGGCCAAGAAATGTGGTGAAGTTTACATTCCCAAGGTGCCTAAGCCTCAGTGCCACCTTGAAGTATCATCTAATAAAAGCAAAGTTCAACAGAAATGCTGTGCCAGCAGGTTGTCTTGAAACCAACGTGCGAAATGAGCATCATTTGATCACTTTGTTTTTCTTCTCGATGCAATCTCCGCTGCCCATGCTTTTCCCATGTCTGTCTGAAATTTGCCTGCATGGGAAGTAAGCAGGGGAAAATATGTTCTTTCTTTGTTATACAATCATTCTAATGCAAATAACCTAACACTGTGGAAAAATTAGTACATTGTTTAGTTGAAGAGATCGAGCATAAGCACATGATAAAAGAAAATAATAAAAGGCATAGAAATGAAATGTATCAGTTCATGATAAAAGAAAAACATCATGGATGGTAGTGTCAAGTTCCAACTAACAATAATCATTCAGGCACTGATATGTTCTGAATTTATGATGAAAGTTTATATTATCTCAGAAAAAACATATTTCAGTGTATGAATGGAAAAATGACGAACAGTCATCTCAGCTTAGATGAACTGTTCAATTTTATGTGCTAGATGCTCATGAAAATTGAGAACAAAAAGAGGGGGTCACACCTGCTGTTGATTGGAAGAATTCTTCAAGGTCCCGTCCTTGCTCTGGAAATTTTAAAATACATAGGCATAAGTGTGATACTTTTAACCCCATCTCATGATGAACAAGGAGTTTACAAGGTGTTAAGTGATAGGATATGGACTATATGTATTACTTCTCACATCCAGAAGGCAGAGGAGCAAATCGAATAACTATGTAAGTACAAATGATGCAAAAGATGTGCTGTATTTGGGATGTGAGCTGATTTTAACTATATCCATTTATTTGGTTACTACAACAAGAATATGTGATGAATGCATTTTAATAGTCGTGGTCTGTACTTTATAGCTACTTGTGCACTCGAGCACCACTATGAACTCACCCTTTTCATACTCCAGCGCTTGAAGTATCATCTCAATCTGGAAATATAACAGAGAAACACGAGATTACAGCATGTAAAGGAAAAGGAAGAAGTGGGAGCCACAGGTCAGGGTCATAATGGTTGCCTACTCTAGCTAAACACCCTGCCAGTTATATGGCATTGCCTGTTGAATGATCACAACGATACCATCTAATAGTTTCAGGCAGATGTTGCCATTATGCACCAACTTGATGGATTGAAATATGAAACTGTACCTTGTCAAAATCTTTGACAACCTTAGCTTCCAAAGATGCATTAAGCTCATACTCCATCCAAAGTTCACGAATTTCTTGTGCTGCAAAACAAAAGCATGCAGATAAAGGTGAGTATTTATTATATATAACGTGTCAAAGATCACAGAAACTCTTTAATCTGGCCTGTACAGAGAACATCCGTTATCCAGCATGAAGAACTGTTCCAAAGGCTGGGGCCTGAGATCGACTTTTTAGTTATAAAAGGTTAAACTTCACATGTAAGTAAGGAATGCCGACACTCCAATATTTTTTAGCGATTAATAATGTTTTGAAAAAAACGAGAACACAAGCAGAATACTGGATTTCTATGTTGTGGAACTCTCAGGGAAAAAACGTTGGATGCTGTGATAGCCATTTGAGCATAATAAATGGATCCATAAGGCTTTAAGGTAGAAAATTCATTAAAGATGGAATGATATTATCACCATTTATTACAGTACCATGTTCCAAAACGACATAGGCATCATTTGCTGGCAGTATATCAAATGTAAAAGAGGACAAAACTCTTTGGTTTTGACTTCTACATAAGCATTCCTTATCATTACAGCCTCCATTTCAAAATGTAGGCCATATTAGGATACGAAAAATTCAATCAAACTAATCAAAATATCTGTATATTTAGTGCATAAAAGATACATAAATAGATTAAGTATTTCACATGCCTTTTAGTGAGACATTGGTTTTGTAGTAATTGATAATATATTCATATATTGTAAGGGAAATTATTGGACAAAGCATACCTTCGAAGGAAATTCTCAAACCCTAATACACCTTATAAAATGAAGAGAAGTATAAAGACCAACTTCTGTGAAAAGAGTCTCAGAATGATTCCTATCAAGAGTTTCCTTGACACCTAACTAAGGGATGCAAATGCTCTCAGAAATGTTCAATAATTATCTGAAGTCTAAACTATACAAGCTTGACATTGATTTCTATGTAGCAGAGCCTTCAGTATAGGAAAAAAAAAATAATTTCAAGGTTCTGATTTGAGTCCCTGGTGGAAGTGAAAAGTGTTGGATAGCAAAATGACCATCCAAGAAATAATAATAGCAGGTGAATATCTTTTCATGGGTAAAAGAAAATATTAGAGTTGGAATGATATTAACTGCAACTAGTACAATATTGTATTCACAAAATATATTGGCATCCGCATACTATTCTTTGTTTACCTAGGAACTATGAACACATACTGGAACACCGTTAGGTCTAAACTATTGTGTCATCTAGAAAGCTGTTGCTAGTTTCCAATAGCACCGCATTCATTTCATATAACTACATATCGTGAAAAGACAATTTGTGGTAGCAGCCTAATAAAACTACAGCACAAAATGTTAATGTATTTCACTTGCAAGTTTTGGTATTCACCTCTTGAACCTCCACCAAGCACCTCGCACATATGGTCTAATGCTTCTTGCTCCCTGCGGCTCTTCTCTTCCTTGGGTACACCATCAGAAGGTGTGATGTCACCAACAATTGCTGGAGCACCAAAAGGTAAAATTTGAAATGAGTCAACTGAACCTGCATCCTCATGGGCAAAGAGCAGTTGGCAGCAAGAGTACGTATATGCAAGGCATAATCATGTGTTCATTCTCACTGATTTTTTAAACTGAGTGCCATATTGCATGCTTCTGAGACAATGAAATACTGTAAATGAAGACAGGAAAATTTGCACATAGTTTAAGTTTCAGAATTTGACTAGACCTACAGCAGCAGCTAAACAAGCAACTCGTCATGGCATGAGTACTTGAAAGCACATCCTACATTCCTATTAAAGGTCTCCAATGGTCTAGTTACCATCTACCAACATCCCAGGTAGTAAATAAGATGACATAATCACAATTTACACCCCTCATGTCACACAAAAAGCCCCAAAACTTCAGTGAAGCCATCTAGACAATCACAATTTACCTTCTGCAATGTCGTGCACAATCGCCATCTTGACACACCTGTAATCGAAGCAAGAAATAAACAGGAACCGTAAGAAGGTTAAATACTGCCGAGCTTAGACTTGAGAGCAAACGGTCAGGGTCACCTGTCGCGGTCGACGCCGGGTAGATCGGCCGCGACGAGCGCCATGACGCCCATCCGGTACATGTGGTCGGCCACCGACTCGGGCGCCTGCACGCCGCGCTTCACCCAGCCCGCCCTTTTGGTCGTCTGCAATCACATCCACCGTCACATCTCCATCCAACTAAGCCGTCCCGCGGAAATGCGGAGGCGATTAAACAGGAGGCGCCGGGGCTCACCTTGAGGCGGTAGCAGAGCGTGAGGAAGTCGATGGCGTTGGACGCCGAAGGGGCCGGGGCCGAGGCCCCGGCGTCGCCCGATGCGGCGGGGGCGGCGGGGTCGGGGAGGACGAGGAGGACATGGCGGCGGCGAGGCGGTGCGGGGAGCGCGCGGTGGGCCGGGGCGAAGGGGAACGGGTGCTGCGGGGGCTTGGCGGCGGCGAGGGTGGTGGCGCAGAGGGAGGAGAGGGAAAGGGCTCGGCTCCCACCACCCATCGGTATTAGCTGAGGCCGGAGCAGACGGAGGAGCGGTGGGCAGCGCAGGGGCAGGGGCAGGCTCCGCGGATGCCGGCCGCGGGTGGTCGCGGAACCGGCGCGTGCCCGCCCGCGAACCCCGTGGCCCAGCTTGCGCGGCGGGCGGACCGCGGCGCGGATCACGTGGGGCTGCCTCGCCTAACTTGGGCCCCAGAGCACGGGGATCGCGTGCCTTTACCGAAGGAAAAAGTCTAGTTTCGGTCCCTAACTTTTACGAAAGTCCGATTTTGGTCCCTTAACTCCAAAACCGGACAAAATAGGTCCTCCGACTTTTCAAACCGTGCAGATTTAGTCCCCTCGGCGGGTTTGGGACGGTGGTTTCGCTTCTGATAACTCCGGTTTTGCTTCAGTAACCATAGTTTCGTTTTTTCCTCTTTTCTTATTTATTTCGGCTGAATCTTTTAAAAATCATAGTAAATCACAGAAAATTCATAAAATAGAAAATCAAATTTTGTTGGACTCCACATGAGTAGAGCTTCATGATGAATATATAATATGATATACTTTAGTATAAAGTTTTTCTTAGAAAGGTTTTGCCTTTTTTTTTTTTTATTTATTTCACTCAATCTTTAAAAATTTTAGTAAACTATAAAAAATCATAAAATTGAAAAACCAATTTTGCTAGACTCCACATGAGCATATTTACACAATAAAGATATATAGGTGTTCTATTTAATTTATTGGTCGGGATCCATCGATCGGGTTCACACGGCTGCGGTAATGCGACGCGTGCGCGGTCGGCCGCGACAAAGAAACCTAGCTAACCTAACCCGGCTAAAGAGCCACAAAGAACTACGTGCGTTATTATTGCGCCCTCATGTGGAGTCCAACAAAATTGAATTTTTTTATTTTATAATTTTTCCTGTAATTTACTAAGATTTTTTAAAGATTGAGTGAAATAAATAAAAAGAAAAAAGGCAAAACCTTCTAGCAAAAACTTTGTACTAAAGTATACCATATTATATATTCATTGCGTAGCTCTACTCATGTGGAGTCCAACAAAATTGGATTTTCTATTTTATGAATTTTCTGTGATTTACTATGATTTTTGAAAGATTCAAATTTAAATAAATAAGAAAAGAGAAAAAAAATGAAACCAAAGTCACTGTAGCAAACCGGAGTTATCAGAAGCTAAACCACCATCCAAATCCGCCGAGGGACGAAATCTGCACGTTTGAAAAGTTGAGGGACCCGCTTTATCCGGTTTTGGAGTTGAGGGACAAAAATCGACTTTCGCAAAAGTTGAGGGACCAAAAGTAGACTTTTTTCTTTACCGAAGGAGGAGAAATCAGTCGCCCGCTGTGTTTCCTTTCGTTTTGGGCTGCCGTTCCCGTCCGGCAGAGTCGTGCGTGCAATGGTTAGGCCATGGTCGGCCAGGAATGCGGAGGCCCGGCCCGTAGGCCTCCCTACTAGTGCCACTGCCAGCCAAACAAATTTATACGTCTGCTGCTAAACAAAATAAACAGATTTATACGTCTTTGGTTAAGCCTAGTCTCACCCCGCCGAGAATACGGGAAAAAAAGAGATCAAGGGCCCGTTTGGATCATCAAAGATTTTGAGCTTGCTCAAAAAAAAAAAAAATCAAAGATTTTGAGAATCTAGATAGTACAGACGTACAGTGATGTGGGGTTCTAGATTCTAAGTATTCAGTCTAATTTTTGTCAAAAAAAAAAAGTATTCAGTCTAAAATGCTCATTGCTTCAACTTTTTTTTTTTTTTCCTTTCGGCTAGGGCAAAATCATCTTTTCTCATACGGGAAAATTATGAGTTATTCTGGGGGTTTTTTTTTTTTTCAATATACATAGTAAAACTAATATAGTATATCTAGATTTAGAGCAAAAAAGCTATTTATATAGAAAAGAAGGAACAACTTATAATCGAAATAGAGAGATTGTTAGTTTTCTCTGTAATCAACTAACTTCCACTTTAACAAGACTATTTACAGGTAGTATTAGTATAGGATGCATAAAAACTAGTTTTTATACACCCCAAACATAATGCTACGGAGATTCACTTTAAAAAAGCAATATAATAACTTAAAAACATATAATCAAACATGATTTAAACAAATTCACACAAGTTTTTTGTGTGTTCAAACTGTATTGATAAATTTGAGAATTTGTCAAACTAGTATAATAACAAAAGAGTAAAAGAAGTTTAGAAATGACATTATGAAACAATAATTATACGACATAATTTATATTTTAAAGATAAAAGGAACATATAACGATCCAAGTTCAACGGAGTACAAACACAACTATATGACAATGGTATATAAATTTAAAAACATAGACCAACAACCTACAACCTTTGCCACCGTACACCAGTCCTATTTCAATATATGTACATCCACATTATCCTATAACCCAAATCGTAGGTCAATCCCGCTACAAGATTTGTCCATCCACATTATACAATACAAAACCATCACACGCCATAAAACACTTGACCATCATATATAATAAATACCACTTATAAATTCATCTAAGAAGAAAGAAAATATCTAAGAAAATAATATATAATGCACAAATGATTTCTAAGAGATAATTCACCAAAAATCAACTTGGTGAACTCTTTTTATGGTTAAAAACGCATTACTACAACCTGTTTTTGTATCATTACAAACATTGTCTAGGTAACAAATGGAATTAACTTTCACTTCACTACTATTGTTGTTGCACATCCCTCCGCTCCTTTTGACTCGACAAACAATATAACATAAATAAATTAGTGACAATGAAAAT
This sequence comes from Hyparrhenia diplandra, assembly GCA_015847255.1. Taxonomy (NCBI): domain Eukaryota; kingdom Viridiplantae; phylum Streptophyta; class Magnoliopsida; order Poales; family Poaceae; genus Hyparrhenia; species Hyparrhenia diplandra. The sequence continues at coordinate 61,124 of JADLZK010008780.1, read as the reverse complement.
TCTAAAACAATGCTACTATAACAACATTATAGTATATTTACCCTTTGCTTTAAGCTTCTCAACTTCATCTTGGGTAGCAAGAAGCCTATAATGATAAAATAAAAAAGTGAGATTATTCTTATAAAATACCTTAATAGTCATAATAATAGCTCATTTGAAAAATCATAGACTCACATTTGCTCCAAACTACTTATACGCTCTAATAACTCCTTCTCTCTTGGCGTTGCTCCTTCAATCTGCCTCAAAAAATATTTGGACCAAAATTTCAATGTAAAATACAAGTTTGAGACAAGAATGACATATTTAATATACAAACATCAAGATTTTCTCAAATGGTTTCTCAAAAGTTGTAACAAGACATGAATGAAATCATGCAAAAGCTTTGCAAATTCTAGACTTTTTGTTGCTCCCATGCTTGAAGTCGTATGGTTGAACCATCAAATGTATGAAGGATGGTAGATACGATGGTGAGATTAGTCATAGGTTTTTACTTTGTGAGTACATGTTGCATAATACTAAATTAATAGACTACAATATAAGATTAGTAATCGCTAATAAACTTCTCAATTTTTTTATTGAAGATACAACCATAAGTTTTAGAAGACTATACTAGTTAATTAGCTTAAAGTCCTAATCATTGATAACTAAATGTATCATGGTATAACTTTTATATCATATAAAAAAACAACACCTATGATAAGAAATAAAATATTTAAGTTATAAAATTGTACCTTGCTATAATCGTGTATCACCTTAAAACGACCCTTACAAATGCGGTTTTCTCTAAATATTCATCAACATCCTTGCAAGTAGAAACTGCCCAATACACACATCGTTATTCATTTTGCATATAGCAACTAAATTTAATATTACATCTCTAATCAATACAATGAAATTTATGTGTAAACAAAAAATACATATAAATTTCAATAAGAGCATATATCACATGTTATGGTTCACTAATAAAGTTGTTTGTATATATAACTATATGTGTGAAATTTTTACTTTGAGGGTGAAGAATTTAAAAACGTGCTCTGCTCTTGTCGGTTGCTTAGCGGGTGATATTGAATGAATTTCAAATGACTCACTTTAGCACAAGGCCATTAGGACTTCCTTTATCAAAATCAAGCTTCACACCGATGGAGGCAATTTATGTTAGGCAAAAACATATCTAACTATACCTTAGATGAAATAATTAACTCCTATGCAACTAAATCTAACATGGACACATAAAACAACCAACCCTTAAAAGCTATTTTGATAAATAATAATAAGCCTATTGTAAGATTAAATAGAAATAAACTTATTTATATTTACATACGTAAATCATATATGATAGAGTGATGTTTATAGACAAGTGAAAAATGTTAGTATAACTAAGAAACAACTAACACAACATCTAGATATATCTAAGTAAAACCAACCTTTGACATAAAGACATCGGACTTGTTGAATTTGATTTTCCCGAGCCATCATCACCAACATTCACGAAATGCAAACATTTGTTACTAAATACTTTATGTTGTCTAGTTATAATAAATCACTACAAAACCACTTAAAATTACATTACCATTTTATCATCAATTATTGAGTGACTTTGTACTCTAATATCTTTTAACTGTGTAGTTTCATCAACAATGTCCAGTTCAAAATAGAAAACGTAAAAAGTCTTGACTTCATTCTCATCGGGTAATGCTAGCAGCTTAAACAAAATTTTAGTCACATACAAATAGAAAGTGGAGACACTACTTCCAAACTTTACTTAGAGATTATGCACATACCAATGCCGCTTGTGCTTTTAAGTCTCGCAATATCAAAATTCCATTCACTCACACCTCTTCTATACTCTTCCCTGTTTCATCATAGTTTCAAAGTGAGAATTGATGTATACCATTTAATTGAGCATTACCTTCCTTATAAGATTGTCACATCATCCATGCATAGATCATAACTTTAATTAGTAACCATTCATTCAACAGATCCCACTTCACTATGTACTCTATTTAGTCAATGATAGTTTCAACTAGCAAATAAGCACCAAATGAGGTTCACTTAGGTATATTGTTATGAAATGTATTGTCCAAATTTACCACTCGGTAATATTTAATGCTTTCTTCTCTACAAAATTAGTCAAAATTGAAATGTTAGGTGTCATCATGGTCGATACGACATAGAGCAAAAGAAGACACATTTTAGTAGGCTAATTAATTAGGAAGGGCATAACCCAACTGTTATAGGAATTCTATTAACAAATAGACTCAAAACCCACTAGCATACTTGTAAGCCCCTAAATATAGTACTGGGGATCAATCCATAGAAGGCGCTTCAAAGTGAGAATTGATATATACCATCTAATTGAGCATTCCTTTCCTTATAAGATTGTCACATCATCCATGCATAGATCATAACTTTTAATTAGTAACCATTCACTTAACCGATCCCACTTCACTATTTACTCTATTTAGTTAAAAACACAATGATAACTTTTAGAAGTTTAAAGGAAAACTAGAAAACTATTATAATATAATAAGATAATATGAGTGTATATTTACCTGTGATGCTTTCTCTTTGCAGTTGTCAAGAGGTTTTTTATCTGCTTGCAACTTTGCTTCATTTTCCTATTTAAAACATATATATTGTATTATTCACAACCTAAAAAATCATATCTCCATATAAAAAAAACATTGCTTTTACCTTTATAAATTGCATTCGCTCAGCCAATGATGGCAATTTATTTAGCATACATCTCACGGCACTATGATCTGACCTTGCTCTTTTGAAAAATGGGTGCTTTAATAGCTTTTTGGCTGGTGGTCTCTTTGTCGGATCCTTAATGAGACAAGTGGCAATCATACTCTTAAAAGACTACAAAACAAGAAAAGAAATGAATCAATAGTCACGCACAATTAATTGGCAAGAAAATATTTGAAAATCATACATCTGAAAATTTCTTCTCCTTTGTGTTATGAAGTGATGGAGGGGCATGTTGTAACGTCATGAGAAAAACCTGCATATGGCATTTCATAAACCTCAGTTAAGCACATAATTATGAGGGAACAATATAGACTAAATTAATGCAATACCTTTGCTGGAGGTTGGCTAGAAAATGGTGCATGACCAATAGCAAGTTCAAGTGCAGTAATTCCAAACGACCAAATATCTGCCCTACAATTATTTTTAGATAATGAAAAAAATCAACAAATGTACTTAACTATTACTATACGATGACAATAACAAAGTCACAAGATATACTTGAAATCATAATCCTTTTGCTCCATAACTTCAGGGGCCATCCTTTGAAGAAAAAAGAATTGTATAGCAACGTTAGTATGTAAGAAGATATGAAATGCATTAAACTATATAGCTAGATAATTTATAAATTTTATTATTTTCCTACCAACAAGGCGTCCCAACAAGGGTCTTCCTTTTGCCATGTCTATTGATTAGTGAATCATAAAGGCTAGCGGTAACTCCAAAATCCGATAGTTTGACTCCTTTATCTTGATCAAGCAGTATGTTTCCAGCCTGTGTCCATGCACAATGAAACAAATTAATTGTCTTCTTATTGTAAAATAATATATACATACAAATCCAAATGCCTTTTTTGTTTTAATTGGTTAACTGATGCATAGCCGTAGTGAGGCAATGACAAAGGTCCCATACCTTCACATCCCGATGTATGTGACCATTCTCGTGAAGGTATTCTAAACCTTTTTAGGGTTTCGCGCAACACAAACGCTATGAAGCTCTCGTCGTCGAACCCTTTGGGATACGAAGACTTCATCAAGTGGTAGCACGAACCTCCAGCCATGTAGGGCATTACGATCCACAAGGCTTCGCCTTCTGTGAATGAGCAGTATGCGCTAAGAAGGTTCGGATGGTCAATCATAATCATGGTCTTCACTTCCTCTGATGCATTGTTCTGCAAAACAAATGAAAGCAAGTGAGTCAGGCAATATATTTAATTATGCTTCTTGACTCTTAGTAGCTAATATAATCTTTTTTTTTTTTTTTTTTTTTTTTTTTTTGAAGTCTCTACTACAATTCTGAATCTCTTCCCAAATCTGGTGAATCTAAACCTTTGCTCACTTTACGCATGTCCCAAACCTGATGCATATGTATAGTATGCTTACATATGCCACTACAAGAACTGAAGTTATTGATCAAGAGATGGCGGTGTGTCCCGAAGCTTACATAATTAGCATGGCACACAAATCAACCAGTCACACCATAAAAAAAAGTGGGTGCGTGTGGTTAATTTATTCAGTCAGTTTCAATATCATATATACTTTATAGTAAATCAAAGACTGATGATGACTAACAAAACAAGACTATATACTGTATAAATAAATCAAAGACTGATGATGACTAACAAAACAAGTGTCGACTGTAGGTGTACCACGTCGGACTCTGTGCGGTGCGCCATGTTCATGATCTTGACGGCGACGACCTCGCCGCCCAGCGGCAGGCAGCGCGCCCGTCGCACCACGGCGGTGGCGCCGTCGCCGATTGGCTCCAGCAGCTCGTAATCCGCAGCGCGGATGGGGAATTCCCGCTTCCTGATACCCCTAGACGGCGCCAAAAGCCCGCTCTTCTTCCCCTTCCACATATTCCCTCCCTCCTTAGGCCCCAGCCGAAATGGAACGAATGGATCGATCCGTGGATGGCACGCACGATTGGCGGCGCAGCTTTGGCTGGGCGCGCGACGATGCGGTGATGAGCGAGGGGGAGGCGCCCGGTGGCGAGGGAGGGATCTATAGGCAGGCAGGGTGGATCCGGCCGCGAGGCTTTAGGCGGTGGGGGATCGATCGGGCGAGGACCGCGTGCGCGCGTGCGTGCTTTCCGTGAGCGAAACGAGGAGGACGACGAGGAAGCGGTGGCCGTTGCGGGGGAGCGCGATATTTATATCGTCGTATACGTATCGGCCCGGGCGCCGGGGGCTTTCTGTTGGATTGCGAACGATCGGCTCCTCGTTCTGGTAACGACGGCTCGGCATCGGCATCTTGGAGTTGGAGGAGAAACATATCCCGTGGCTCTGTGATCCGGCCGGGCGGCCCGTGCCCCGGCAAAATGATCGATCAAAAGGAGATCGCGATCACGGTGGAGAGCGCATGCAACAGGGAAGCAGGTACAGTCCAGATCGCCCTGCTGTTTTCCTTCCCTGGCCTCTCTCGGTCTCTCCCGGTCCGGAGACCTGTGCGCCGAGCGGAGCTGTTACGCGTGAGCGTTGGTCCTGGACTCCAGAATACGAAGATTGATTGGGTTCGTCCGGCCGGCCCGCGTAAATAAAGTAACAAATCGTAGTATTGGACTACCTAGTCACCATTAATCACGCTATTAACCATTGTATCAGGTCCAAGTACGTACACGTACGCTGCACCATATAAGCACTCACGTCGGTCATGACACGGGAGAAATAACAGTGAGTTGGACAGTAGCTAATTCTCTGGTGTCCTGTGATGCGATTCAACGCATTGAGAAAAATATCAAGGAACTGAACGCGGTGTCAATGCTCTGCATCAGTACAGTTTGATTTGCTCGATCACCGGCCGATCACAAGGGATGAATTAATGTGAGTGAGAATGTGAGATCTCAAATCCCGGCGCGTGATGCAATGGACAGTACGGTCGGCTGGTAGAGAGAAATGTGAGCCCTGCCGAGAACCATGTGATGCGCAACCGTAGGTTACAATGCATACCATGTAGGCCTGTGTAGTGTACCAAAGGCACGAGAAAGATGCAAAACAGTACGCCCCGAGTTCTCTCCGCATTTTACATCCGCTCATGACCGTTTCCTCCTGTCTCTTAATTGAACACTTGTACAGTACGATTTTATGTCTGCCTGAAGATCAAGTCTTAGAATTCTAAACCTTGGATTACAAAATGAATGTTTGGTAAGCATATAGTCTTTTCAAATTTATTGGTGGGTAAAAGACCTGATCGTGAAAAAAAATAAGACAAAACTATTGGTTAACCGTGGGCGTGTTTGCTAGAGCCAGAGCCTCGCCCGAGCACCCCCAGCTGCACCTGCTCGTGTTTGATGCAACCGTCTCATGCTTTAGAGTCCGTGCGCATGGAACTTAAAACGGGAATGGCCGTAGCAAATAATCCTGGTCGAGTGGAGCGCAGGGTGGCTCTCGTGGGCGAGATGGCCTCACCTCCCAGCTCCTCCTCTCTCACCCACCGCGACATCACCTGTTCTTCCTCGTCGTCGTTGTTGCCGCCGCCGCCGCCGCCGTGGCGCCCGCGCCCGTGAACACAAAGTGGAGCCGGACCCTGTCCCGGCGTTCTTCGATGGTGACGAAGAAGGTCGGCCCTTGTCCTGGGGTTCCCCGTGAGCACGAAGCAGATGCCGAAGATGATGAAGATGGCCGCCACCGCCGCCACTGAGGCAGCTGTCACCGCCAATGGGGCGTCGACTCCGCATCCCCTTTTCTCCTTGTCTTGCTCCTCTTGCCGGAAGGCACTGTGCACGAACATGGTGATGTGCTGATTGGTGGCTGCTACTGCTCTGACGCACCTGCCCATGTTACGAAGCGTTGTCGCGCCGCTTCTCCATCTCCCTCACCCTTTTACGTCGCGCGGGATGAGGAGCAAAGCAGGTGTGATTGATGCTCCTTCCAAGGAACGCCGTCCTGCAGCCCTCTGGCCGGATTCCACCGGCCTCACGAAGGAGACAGGGGCACCACTACCGAGCCAATGCCGCCTCACGGGGGACAATGCCACCGGCCGACATGCCCAGATCAGGGCGCGATCGCCACCCGCCGGCTCGCGCGCCTTCCCCCTACGCTGACCTGCCGGCTGTCTCCGTCTCCTCCATTCTTCTCTCTCAACGACGAGGCTTGCCAATAAGGCGCTCGATGAAATGTGAGAAAGGTGAAAGCATGGTGATAAGGCTACCCGAACTCTATTGAAAGGTAACCGATCCATCCGGCTGAGAACCAAACATCATTCCAATGCAACCAGGCTTGATTGGGCCAGAGAATTAAACACATGAGGGTGTACACAAGAAGCCAGAACTCTGGCTAGCCATGGGACCCTTCCAAACACGCATGTATTGAAAACCAGGAGATTCTTATGTTTGGTTCAACCTTACGGTAAGGTAAAAAGAACGTTTGTTAGATCTATCTAGCTACTTTTCTTCTTCATAATCGTACTTTTACACGTTTTTTCGCTAGATAAATGGTTAGGTGCTTGCACCTTAAAACAACAATTTCCATTTTTTGCGTAACAATGCCAGAAAGAAACATGCAGTCATTTCTCAAGTCTTTAGTAGTGTACCTTTAAATAACGCTCGGTATAGTTTTGGTCACGAACAAACTAACTAAGTGGAATGAACTAGTGGTGAACGTTGCATTTGTACTGACTTCATATTGGGTGGAAGTGAGTGTTGTATGTTTAGGGTCGAAGCTTCATATTGGATCGTTTATTTTTGTCCTAAATACAAAACAAAAGTGTTGTAATGATAATGAAGTGGGCTTCTTCTTGTTGTTGTTTTTTAAAACAATAATGTTGGATATCTTCGCCAAGTATGAGTGAAATGTTTTCTTTTAGGCTTGAAGTTTAGTTGGTCTTTTGAACGTCTCTTTTGTTTTGTAACCCTTTTTTTTCCTACTTCATTTTTATTTTTCTAGATAAAGGCTACAATGTTATAACAATCGATGGTTGTGCGTAGACTCTTGTAGGGGCCAAAATATTTATTTTATATATATAAAAAAAGACAAGCTCGTGACATATATAATATCTGAATATGTGTTCTATATACGAAAAAATTTATCCTACCTTTTTTTTGACAAAATGTCCAACCTTCTTTTCTGTTGTAAGGGAGACTCATTTGTCCATTATTAATGTACGCCTGTTGTTAGGAGTTTTAAAGTATTCAGAAACTGTGAACATCAGCTTCCGTTGTAGTCTAGCTGGTTAGGATACTCGGCTCTCACCCGAGAGACCCGGGTTCGAGTCCCGGCAACGGAATTTTTTTGTCATTTCTTTTGCGTTTGAGCATTCTCGCGAGGAAATGGGAAACGTGTGGCTTGGGCCGGAATTGCCGAGAGACCGAGGCTTTGCTGGCATATTGGTTATGGGCTGTGCTGGCTTTTAGGTCCCTCTCCACAAAAGTGTTCTTTCAAAATATAATGGCTTTGTTTCGTATTTGAGGGGTATAATGAAGCGCATTTTTTTTGGCGTATTTGAGGGAAAAAACTGAGTGAAAAAGGGAACAGTTGTGATGCCATGCCATCATTGTTGTTCGGATTCGGATGTGTATATCACTGGTAGTTGGAATAAACGGCAGTCCCGATGTTTTTTGAGGAAAAATGTAGTCCCCAATTTAGCACATCAAAACATAGCCCATATTACGCGTATCTCCCGGTGAATTGGGCAGGGCGCACGCACGAGTCGTGTGGGTTTCGATTGAAGTTTCGATGTTGAAAGGCGGCACTGCAACACAACCCGGCAGCAGCAGCAGCCATATATACACACGCGGCGCGCCACTGCGCCCAACGAAGTCAGCGATCGATCACGTGACAATCGCGTCGATCGGCCATCCTACATCAGTGTTAATTTGACACGGAAAAAGAGACCCATTTGCCACGTCGAATTTTATAAATTTATAAATAATAATAGCCCGTCGCGATCGATCCTGCCGCTCAGATCGATCGTGGATGCAAACGCGCGCGTGTACATTTGTGGCGTCGTCGTCCCAATTACCATTGGAGAGTACAACAAGAATAGCCAGGCCACCAGGGTAGTAGCCACTGAGATCACACCGGCGTCAGCCCATGCTTGAGCGCAGCGTTCCAGACGACATCGATGCGGTCGACATCAATGGCGCCGACCTCATGGTGTTGCCACCCTTCGAGGAAGTGGACGACGCCGCCGGCGTGGCACGCGTGCACGACCCCGCGCTCCATGGTGTACTCGCAGGACCCGAGGCCCTGCACGTCCTTGGGGAGCCTCATGGCGGCGAGCTTGCCGTAGACGCAGTCCCAGCGGAAGCCGATGATGGGCGGCACCACGAACTGGTGGAAGTGCGTCCCCGGCGGCGCCCACCGCTGCTCACGTGGCGACAGCCACTTGCCCACGATCCACGTCTTGCAGCTCTGTGCCGCCGTGTACTTGGTCACCTGCACTAGGTACTGCTGGTACTCCGCTGGCGCCTCCCTCTGGATCTTCACGAACCTCTCCGATGACATGGTGAACATCTGAGGTCGAGAGAGGTTACCAGTTCAAAACGCATGTGATAAGATGGATGCTGAATGTGTTCTAGTACACGTGGTGCTGTATGTGTATATTACCAGGACTCTGATCTTCTTTCTGCAGAGATAGAGAGCGATGGCTCTGCCGAGCTTGGAGGTGGCGCCGGTCATGAACACCTCCTTGACGTTGCTGGGGATCTCGTTCAGGATCACGGCCGCCGTCAGCGTGTTGCCGTGCACCACCCTCACGCGCAGGTCCGGGTGCTTGTTCACGAACAGGGTGCCGCCACCGTTGAGCGCCTCGTTCTGAAGATGATATCGATGCACACAGACAAACAGATCGACACAGTACAAAGTCAAAATTACCGTTTACCGGGTTAAAAATGCGGCACGCTGCAGTACAATTGGATTCCGAATTTTTTTGTTTTTTGGTCGTCCCAGAACAGAGAAGACACACCGAGTGGCAGGCATGCCTGCAGCCGGGCCTGCACGCCCCGTACCATCTCTACTGTACACTTGTGTCCACGACACCCGTCTGATTGGCGTGCATGGATGGATCTACGGCTCGGCGCACACGCGGCACCCCGCCACTCCCACTGATTGGAGCAGGGCAAGCGGCAGGCAGGACCGCCATGCAGGATTCCCATGCCTGCCAACGAGAACGACCCATCACGGTCACGGTCTCGAGGAGGCACGCATGACCCACGGCCGCACTGGTGCCTGCCACTGCCACTGCCACGCGCGCCTCCCGCGATCTGGCCGCACTGGTGCCGGTGCGCGACAAGGACCGCGGGCCGCTGGGGGCGCGGCGGCGCGGCGGCAGGCTCATTCGCCGCCTCGCCGAGATCTCATCATCAATAGTAGCATCATTGACGCACGCCCTTCTCTCCGAGGTCTCCATCGTCGCCGCCATCAATTGGGGTGGGGCTAGCTGTTGCCTGCACCATGGCCACCCTCTCCTCTCCTCCACGCGCGCGCACACACACCTGTCCCATACTACATACGGCCATGGGTGTAGTCGCCGGACGGGTCGCCGGACGGCGGCCCTTCAATTCAATGCGTCCACATGCATGATGCATCCCCGTCGAGCGAGTAGTTGGTTGGTTGGATGGACCAGTCGAGTGATCGCTGCATCCAGTACTGTATATACGTACTGTATTGTACTGCTTGACACTACGGCCCAACGACACGTGATGGGCGACACGACAGACAGAGTGAAGGCCGGGTCATCGTCATCGCGCGCGTCGCGTCGCATGATCAATCAAAGCGCGACGAAAAACCGAGCCGGCAGATGGGACACACAGCTACGCTACGTCATACTACACGTAGTACTGTACTCGTATACTGTATGCGTGATTACGCATGGGTTCGGTCCATCCTGTACTAATAATAACGAGAGCTATTAAGCTAGTAATAAGGAGCTAGCTGAGCTGGACGGCTGACCTTGTTGAGTGCGGCGAGGCTCAGCACCTTGACGCCCATCCTGTCGGCTCGCAGGATCGCCAGCTCGATCTGCTGGTTGATGCCCTTCTTCGCCGCCGGTAAGAAGTACTGCACAAACACATCCACATCCACACCCACATTCAATTCTCAATCAATGGACACGCGTAATAGTATCAGTCGCCTTATTAGCCGTAGAAACCATCAGCCGGACAACGCATCCGGATGGGAGCAGGCCGACGAAGGAATGCGCAAAGCAAGCACACCGGCGTACTCGATCGATCGTACCTGGAAGCCATAGCGAGGCACGGACCAGGTCTGGTGGAGCTGTCCACGTAGGCAGTAGAAGCTGACGACGAAGGTCTTGGAGCAGCACCACATGAGGAGCATGAAGCTGAATGCGAGCGGCCAGAACGGGAGGAGGAAGAAATGGTTGGCGAACGGCTTGGCGCTCAGTGACCGGAGCGCGAACGGCACGTGCATCGACGACATGATGTCCACCACATGCGCCAGGAACACGAACCCCGGCGTCCCCAGCGCGCCGGCGCCGTCGCCGTCGTACGCCGCCCGCTGCAGCGACCACGACCGCTCGTCCATCGTCCCGCCCAGCCAGTCCAGCGCCGGCATGAACAGGCAGAAGTTGCCGCGACGCTCGCGGTGGTGCAGGCTCAGGTATCTGGTGGTTGGTTGCCATACGTACAAGGAATTAATTTAAAAAATTCTCTAAATTTAGTTGAATAAAAAAAAAGCTTAATTTTAATCTAAACTTAATATTATATTTTGTTTGGAAGAAGGCTAGTGTACTCACGAAGGTGTGTAGAGGATGTATCTGAGCAGCGGGAAGGCTTCGAAGACCCTGGGCGACACGACCTCGACGTTGCTGTAGCCCATGGCGCGGAGGTAGTCGAACGCGAGGGCGTGCACGTAGACCAGGCCTAGGGACCCGGTGCCCATCAGGAAGGCCCCTGCCAGTGGGACCCCCATCACCAGCGTCAGCAGCAGGACCTCCAGCGGCGTCCCGAACCCGGCTGCAAGTACGTATTATACTCCCATTAATACTGTACTGATGATCATCATAATGACGAGGAGTAGTAGGACGTAGTATGGGATCGCCGCTCGGACCCACCCACCTGTCAGCGCCTGGGTGGCGACGCCGGAGGAGTGGTGCGCGGCGTGGTAGCGGGCGAAGAGCGGGGCGCGGTGGAGGGCCCGGTGGGCCAGGTAGAAGACCGGCTCTGAGAAGCCCACATGCAGCAGCAGAGCGACGGCCCACCCGCGGAGGTCCCACAGGCAGAGCTGCCGCAGGCCCGGGAGCAGTGGGCTGTTGACGACCGTGGCCCCGATCAGCGTTTGCAGCACCAGAAAGTTGTCCCTGCGGAGAGGTGGGGGCCACACGGTCAGACACAGTCACTGACACGTCTCACAAGAGTTACCGAGTTACAGTGCCCCTCTGGATGAAGAATTACACCAACCAATGATATGCAAGAGTCTTCAGACAGCTTTGATTATCGAGCAAGTACTGCTACGGTAAATTATTTTTAATCCGAAGTATGGTGAGATGAAAGTGGTGAGAGAAAGTGCACTTATAGAAAAAAAGAAGATATTTTTGGGGCTTTTAAACTCTTTGTAGAAGCTAGAGCATCTAGCTACTACAAGCTCATCAACTGCAAAAATCAAACTGTGAATACTAGAGCTACTAGAGTCGTAGAAGCTAGAGGTACTACAAGCTCGACTGCTATAGCCGCAATCGTTGCCATCAATACAAAGTGTGACCCATCCACGCATTTTGGATGACTCCGGCCAGCCTCCAACAACAAACAACAAAGCTGTTTGGTGCCGCAAAGACTCAAGATGCCCATGCAGCTAGCTGCAGCCAGCTGCACACGTCTCTGAAGGTAAACGGGTGCACTAGAAGTCTAGTACTCACCAGTCCCACTCGGCGTCGATCTGGCGGAAGTCGACGCCGTCGGCGACGACGCGGCGGCGGCGGGTGAAGAAGAGCATGTTGCCGTAGCTGAACCAGAACTGGTAGGTGAGTCCCCGCACCACGAACAGCAGCAGCAGGTGCAGCCACCAGGAGCCAAGCGCCAGCGGCAGGGCCCCTTGCTCCCGCCATTCTTGCACCACCTTCCACACCAAAGGCCCCAGCAGCGCGTACTGCAGATATATATATGTACATATGCACAAACATGGATGTCAACAAATAAGGAACAACTGTAGATCGATCGAAACACACAGGATTCCATTGCAAATATATAGATCGATTTGCGTTTATGCATGGACATGAATGCACAAAAGTGAAAGGAGCGAGGAGTGGAGTAGAGTGTGTGGTTGCCTTGTAATCGCCGAGGCTTGTCCATGGCCAGGAAGAGAGGAGGGGAGCAGCCATGGATTCTGGCTCTGGCCTTTAGAGACGAAAGAGGCAACACGGTGCACTGTGTATAGTACTGGAGGACGCCAGCCGGCCGGCCGGGAGAGAGAAACAGAGACGTACTCCTATGTGTATGTGTAGTGTAGTTGTGTTTGGCTGCTGTGTTCTCCGCCGTCTCTCCTCTGCGTGCTGCGTGCTCCCGGCCAGACGCCACACTGCCTACTTATAAGCAGAGGGAGGGTGGTGGTGGTGGCGGTGGCAGTGGGCAAAACAAAGACGTACAGCCTGCGAGTGGGGGCCAGCTCGCAGTCGCAGTTCATCACAAGGCAAAAAAAAATCTCAAGGGATGTCGACCAATCGTTCGGTTCAGCTGACACTACCGCATACCAACACGAAATTCTATTTTTTTACCATCCCATCGGTTTTTATCTGACGTGGTCTGAATTTTAGGGAGGGCCGTGCCGGTGGTGAATTTCTCTTTCTCTGCCATTTATTCGACCAGCAGCAGTACGTCTTAATGATAAGAATATATTAATATTATAGTACAATCAGGGAGTCATGAGATCATCATCATCACTCAGTCACCACTCAGCAGGTTGTTTGTTAGCCGTTGAGCTGGGTTAGGTCGTCATGGGCAACGAAAACGAAAGTCAAACGTTGTTGGGGTGTGTATGGTAGCTGTTATAAGTAGAGGTATAGACAGAAACCGACTCCTGATAGGTGCAGACGTGCAGTGTAGTGTAGCCATGATGGCGCGGTTAGTTGGCGAGTTATCGGCGAGCCGCCCACGGTGCCGTGTCCTTGTCCGGCGACGTACGCAATGCACGCACGCGGTGGTTGCCGCAGCTCCATCGACGTCGACTGACCGGCCAGGCGGGCGGTCTGTCATCGGTCGTCGGGGAAGCAGAGCGCCGGACGGCCATGGACGAACGCGAACGGGAGCAGAACCGTGTAAAGGTGGCTCGTCCGTCGTGATGCCGTTTGTGACCAAGACAGGAGGTGGTGGAAACCGCCGGGATCAGGATCAGCGTCTGTGCCGACTGCATGCCGGCGCGCGCGGGTGGTTGCGTGTGTCTGTGGGTGCTGGGCGATTGGTTGGTTGCCGCAGCCGGGCGGGCACAGTGGGCTGGATCGCGCGGTGCCCGTGGTGTGCGCGCCTGCCGACGACGCCCAGGCGCCGGCATATGGCGTGCGTGCACCCTGCGATGTCTGGCCCTGAATGAAGAGGAAAAGGACCGTGGCGTGGCGCCCGATCGGAGCGGAGCGGCGCGCCGTGTACAGTGCTAGCTAGCTCCGGCGCGGGCAGACCGCGCGTGCCTACCCGCGCGCATGATGAATACGTACGCGTGGCGTACGCGCCTGTATCTATACTGTATGTATGTGTTATTGCGGTACGATATTACTGTACACGGCGTATCGACATATCGTCCACGGCCTGGCATGTGAGCCGCCCCATATCTTGTCGTGCTCTCTGCGCACACCGGCGAAAGCGGCCCCCCACAGCCTGCAGGCTGCTGCCGCCCTATCCACGTACAGCAGGTCCGGTCCGGAACAATGTTTACCACCGGGAGGAATCCGAGACTCGTGGTGTGCAGCGTGTGGTGGCGTGGGCACCGCACCGCGGTCGTATCGTATGAGCCGTACCCATCCATGTACGACCACGCTTCCCGACCCCGGCGTCAATGTACTACAGTAGTAGTAGAGTAAAAATCTCCAAGCGCGAATTTGCACACGCGGAATATTATACAACAATACTGTACAATCAAGCCGGATTGACAACACTTGGGTACAGCGGTGGCGCCATGGGTCAACAAACGCTGCCGCGACCGCGATCGCGCGTCGCCATGCCGTGACGTGCCGGGATCGGGATCTGGTCCGCGCGCGCACGGATCTTTGCTCGCCCCGCGTTGGTTATTAATGCGGGCGGGCCGGGGGCCGGCCGGCCGGCCGCGCGCGGGCTCCCCAGCGGCCACCAGATCACGTACCGTTCCACCGGCCCGTGGACGCCTGGTCGTCTCGTCGTCATCCTGCGACTGCCACCACCGCCGTGCGCCCGGACGACCAGGCCGGCCGGCCGGCCGTCCGTCGGGTCTTGTCAATTATTCTCAAGCATGATGCATTGATGCGTGCTGGAGCTAGGTAAGTATTTACGCTTACCTTTGTTTGTAGTACAGTAATATATGGGTTGATTGATACTTTATTACTAGCCTATTATTGTACGTTTACGTACTTGGCAGGACTTGCTTTTGGTGGCCGGCTTAATTAAAAGAAGACGAAAAGCGAGTTTAATTTATTTGCGGATTAAAGCCAGATCGACTACTCATCCTTCTGTCCCTGCGAAATGAGCTGTTCGATATATCGTTCCATCGTTCGTCACTCACGTAGGTTGGCTTGCCTGTGCTCGATCTGTACGTAGCCTACCGAGCTCTCGTGTACACTGCGAAGCCACGTTAGCGCCTATGTCCTCCGATCCGTCCAACCACTGCTCGACTCGCTGGCACTGCGTACGCCTACAGTACACACACTACACTAAATGTGCGTGTGCTTTGCGTGTCGTGACACGGTACGGCAAGTGGTCCGCACGCACGTACTCGATGTATATAGAGTACGTGGTACTCCCTACTTTACATAGTACGTGCGTGCATCCGTCATTGCGCTGCGTAGTTGGTCGCATCACAGTACACCACCGGCCGTTGCTTTGCGGTCCAATCTATATGGCCTTTGCGCGCTAGCTCGTACCGTGCTAGTACGTGTTGTTGTTGTGTTTGCAGTGCAGTTACAAAGGACTTCCATTTATAACTTTCCATCTAGAGAGTGATATTTTTCCTGTATTTTATAATTTATTATTTGTCATATATATAGTGGTAAATTCAAATCGCACCTTATAAGGGCCTTCCATTTATGGTTCATCATGTAAGGGCCCCAAGAGACGTCTAGATTCTATTATGACAGCTCGAGGATTGAAATCTTTTGAGCCTATACTATGATCTAGGGGTTTTTCAACCCATCGACAAAACACCAGATTTCAGACGCAGTTATTGTCTTGTTGGGCCGGGTTGTTAGACATCTTAGATTGGACGGAGGATAATGCTTAGGTGTCATCACTTCTCAGCCCAACACTGTGAACTTTTTTCTCGCCAAAGGCCCGACTGGTTAACGACTCTTTTCAGGCCGATCACGTCCCATGCGACCCAAAACAAAAAGCCTTCTGTGTGGGCCGAAAACATGCGATGTTGAGAAAGGAGAAGAGGTTCGTTAACCAGTCGGCCCAGCAGGGGCCTTATACACTCTTTTTCTTTATGCACCCACTATTCTCTTTTCACTTTACCAATTTTCTCAAAAAAAGGCATTTGCTGTGGTACACGCACGCACAACCGTCGATCTGATTGTTTTTTACCACATATTTCTTCATAGGAGGTAATAATAAAACTATATTTAATTGTTTTAAAATTTGGAAGAAAATAAAAAGTGTCCACGTGTATACCAAAATGTATAGTACCGCATGCATGGAGGGCTGCACACGTCATGCAACAAACACGAAGGTTCATGCGCCCTTACATGTCTCTCTCTTGATTCCAGGATTTTATTTTTTTTTTAAATTAGCAAATTATTTTTCAAAATTAAAAAAAAATCAATAGCTCAGAATTGCCCAAAAAGATCCTTTTCTATTGCACATTTCAGTCGGCTTATCAGCTGTATTGCGGTTTATTTTCTCTCACAAAACACGATTGAAAAAAAGTCATGAAAACGATCAGCCGACGCCAAATCGTTCCTGTGAGGGAACGAAGCACCAGTTCCGTCCATTCTCGCTCTCGTCGGGAACACGGCATCACAATCTTCTTGCGCCTGACACAACAACGAGAACAAAATCTGGAATGGAGGGAGTAGATGAAAACATTTCAGTCTTCTCGCTCTAGCGCTACGCTTTGAGCTAATGTATCAGTTCACTAACATTAATTAGCGACCTAAAATGCGGGTGGATATGATGCATGATCTTGGTTCTCTTTTTTTTTTTTTTTTTTGAAAAATGATATATAATTACAGTTGCTGGTAGTTGTCTTCTTAATTTCGTTTTTTTTTTTTTTTTTGCGAAGAGTCTTCTTAATTTCGTTGACCAATATAATATAATAAGGAATTCAGCAGTATGGAACTGAAGTTATGTCAAAAGCAGAACGAAGCAGATATTCTGATGGTGTTGGAAGTTGTCTTCAGGCTTTCATTATTTTATTTAGGTTTCAATTCAGGTAAACACACGAGTACAAGTCCGAATAATTAAAGCATTTTATAAAGGTTTAAAGACAAGACAAGGGAACTCTACTCGAGTTGTTTGCTCTTACCATCAAATTTGAAGTACATTTGCAAGCATGATTCATGACTAGCTAGAATTAATCCCGCTTGCTGTATATGCATATGTATCTCCTCTGTATCAATTGACAACAAATGCTTAGCAATAGCTAGAGAAATACTACAGCCAGAGCTTTACCATAAGCACACACAGGGATATATATTGTCTCTTTGTTACTGCCTTATTATATATAACTTAGAATCATAATAATCCTCTAATCCTATCTGCAGACTACAAGATATTTGATCTACTCTTCATCATTTCCACATGCTGGTCGATCGATCTGGTCTAGGACATTGTATTCTCTCTAATCAGTTGCATCAACTTCCAGCATGTTGAGGGAAAAGTGCTAACTAGTACAATCAGACATTGCTCTTTTCTTGCAAAGCGAACTGATGCCCTTTCAATTCCTTTAGCCGTCACCGGCATGGCCTTCAAGACTCCAATCTTTGCATTTTCTATGACCAGAGCCCAGAGACGATTGACCACATCCTTCTTGGGTGCCCGTACAGCAAGGAGGTCTGGCACATTGTCGTCTACAGGCTCAAGCTC
Organism: Hyparrhenia diplandra; assembly: GCA_015847255.1. NCBI lineage: Eukaryota > Viridiplantae > Streptophyta > Magnoliopsida > Poales > Poaceae > Hyparrhenia > Hyparrhenia diplandra. The sequence goes on along the minus strand of JADLZK010008780.1, from coordinate 43,220 downwards.
CAGAATTTTGTTTCTCTCAGGGAGGTTGGTTTCATGGGTTGGTGGCTCCATGAGCGCAAGCGAGTGCCCAAGGCATTGCGCAAGGGGTTTGACTCCCTTTTCTTCTTGGTGGGATGGGGGCTCTGGAAGGAACGTAACGCCAGGACTTTCGACGCAAGAGCAGCCACCCCACTGCAGCTTGCAGCAGCTTTGAAAGATGAGGCGGCGTTGTGGTGCGCGGCAGGCAACAAGCGCCTGGCAGAGCTTGTAGCATGGGCAGCGACCTGAGTGCAGTTCTTTGAGTAGCAAAATTTGTCAACATGTAATTGCTTTTTATGTATCCAGTAGCTTGCTAGGTGGCATCGGTAACCAATGGTTACCGTTCCTTCAAAACTTTGTTTGAACTTTATTCTCGCTTAATGAAAGACGCGCAACGGCGTGGTCTCAAAAAAAAAAAAAAAAAAAAAAAAAAAAGCACAGCCGGGCACATACTTGGTACAAAAATCCCTGCATGATAAGGGGAAAAAAAACACATAAAAAAAGGTTCCTGTTAGGCACATATATAGATGGGTGTTAAAAGTAGAATTCATTAACGTGCCTTCATACAAAGCCTATTATTATAGATCACCTTTGTATCAGTTAATTGAAACAAAAGCAACAACAACAAAACAAAAAACCAGAAAACTAACCTGTGTGGTAAACGCAAGATCTCAACCCCGTTGCACTGCATTTGAGATGCGCCTGAGGACGTCGACTTGCGCGTGTAGATGAGCAACGTAGTCCACAGCCTCATGAAGCAGCGAGATCTCATCGAGCAGCTCACCTCCAGGTATCATCTTCCTCAGCACCTTGGTCCTCTTCCTCACCAGCCTTCTTGCAATCTCACTGCTACCGATCATCTGCCTCGTTGATCTCCGTCTTGTTGTACGGAGACACCGCCTCACGATCTTCTTGCACACGCGCGTGTTCTTCTTCCCCGGTGACGACGACGAACTCGAAGCCAGCAAGACGGCCTGCGGCCACCGCGCTCCGCTGCCGCGGGCAGTCGCCATGGCGATGTCGGCCGACGACTTGATGGCACACTTCCTCTGCAGCAGGAGACTCATGGAGGTCGCAGCAGAGGCAGAGGATGATGAGATGCAGAATTCGCTGCAGGCTGCTTGGAGATTCAGGATCATGTTCTTGAGGAAGCCTTGCTGGAAGCCGGCCTTGGTGTTGGGACCTCGCATTGCGTTGATTGAGCTGGAAAAGTAAGAGAGCGAGATATAGGAAGCAACGGAGAATGTGTGTGCTTGAGATATATAGAGAGAGTGTGTGTTGTGTTTGTGGATGTATATATATACATCTCTGATCTCCATGAGCGAGCGAGGAATGGAGTTGCATCTGCTTGCATGTGGTGTGAGCTAGCATGCATTCCCACCATGGCAATTTGTGGTCCTCTTGGCAGATAAGAGCTAGCATGCATGCATCCTCTTCTCTCGCTTTTTCTGATAATGGCACATGGTCCATTCTTGTACAGTTGCATACGACTGATCACAAAGGTCCCATTCTCAAGGTTGAAGTTTTAACAGTTATATAGGAGTACTGTACTGGCTAAAAACAGTCTGTGCTAGATTGCTATAACTAGCTAGCTGCATATATAGGTGGTTAGCAGAAAGAAAACAATACAGTTGACAGCTCAGAACTAATAGGGCCTGTTTGGAACAAAGGAATGCAAAACACAGGAATAGGGAAAAATAAAGAAAAATGATAGGAATGAAGTGGTAAAACAGAGGAATGGAAAAACATAGGAAAATATAAAAAGAGGTGTTTGGAACGCAGGAATAAAAAACACAGGAACGAGAATAAATTAGAACTAAAGTTTGGTAGTTGGCATGTGGGCCCCCTTCAACCAGTATGCCAAAGTGCCAAGCAAAGCCAATCAACATCCAACGTTGCTGGCTGCTGCCTCGGACTTCCGCGACGGAGAACAAAACCAGAGCTGGCGGTGGATTTTTATTTTCCTGTGAAATGAGCATCTGGCTACAGGCTTCCGGCGGAAAGGGTTGAGCGAATCCCTTGTTCCAAACAGCAATTTTGGTGCCGTTCCAAAGGAATGTGAATTCCTACGTTTTTCCTTTGATTTTCCCGTGATCCAAACGGCCCCTAAGCATGCATGTGGTTGAGGCCGGGACTGCAAAGTACAAGTATATATAGTGTTGTGTTGTGTCGTTTTATTCCAAGGATTTTTCTAAATTCTAATGCATGCTCCGTATGTAGTATATGTTAAATATATATAGTATATATGTACCTCACATGTCACATGATCATCTCAAAGTACAATCACAAGTACAAATGTACAATGCAAGGCAAATAATTTTTAAATAGTGTTGTGAATACCAACAGCTCATAGTATTGTATTGTATCGTCCTCCTCCATGCGTATTTGAGAGAGGGGTCATGCGTTGAAAGAAAGAGATGGAGAGTGGGGCCCGCGCCGGCTCCCCATGAGCATGAGCTTGAGAAGAAGAGGAGGCAAGACGCACATGGCGGCACATGCTGCGTCGCCCCGAGTTGGCAACCTTGCGAGTTATGAAGCGAGAACGTAGATTCGTTGGCATGCATGTTATGTGCTGTGCTGCGACCCCGTTCCTCCCTGACCCATGCAGTGGAGGCATGCATGTTCAGCGATCTCCTCTGTTTATTTGTCAGCGCTAGGATGCATGTTCTTCAGCTCGCCGCGAGTTTCAGAAACTTGCAGCCAGCTGCATGCGATGCAGGCATCGTGCCCATGCCCAGATCTTACGGCCGGTAAATCCAAGACCAGTAGATGTGCAATGAGAAATGCATGGAGTATATTGTTCAGATATCCATCTATAACACCTCATTGAGAAATGCATGGTACAGATTCAGATACCTATCTCTATGATCTGTAACTCACATGCATGTACGCGTAAATGAAAGGAGCCTAGAGCATGCCTTTTATTTGGTAGCCGTCGCGTGCCCGTCGGCATGCATGCATGGCAATGGCAAAATAGTAGCTGCAGCTCTTTTGAGAACGAAGCAGCCAGCCAGCCAGCCAGAGTGTGCATGCAATTGCAATGCAGTGCAGTGGATCGATGGAGAAATCGATGGAGGGGGCCGGGGGACGACGTGCAGTGGATACCCCACATGACGGCCACATGGGTTTCTCTCCAAACTCGGAGCATGCACATGCCGCTTTTCGGCACGCTTCCTTGGCTTGATCGATCGATCGATAGCGCACTGCCATTGTCTGCACACACCCTATTCCTATTTCTGATCCTTGGACATGCACACAATTTCATTCAGGTGTCTTTCATTCCTCCCCTGTTGGCTCTGTGAATATATACTGCATGCATTCCTTTTTCTGGGTTTGAAAGATATATATCCTGTTGCCCCGGCCTGTGTGTGTGCTGTACTCCGTACTACGTGCTTTTGCATTGGGTCCTCCTGACATTATGGAGCACCGGCCATGTGATGTGGGCTTTTGCTTCGTTTGTTTGGAGTGAGAGGAGGGCTAAAGTATACTATGCCTCTGGACTGGAGCATCACATGATCCAAATCGCAGCAAATTCAATGAGATTGTTGTGATTGTTGGGTGATTACTTCTTCACCTTTCCGGCGGAGGCAATGGCGGTGCCGGCGAGCATCTCCTTCTCCTCCAACCTCTACCCTCCCCTCCCCTCCTCTCCCCTCCATGATTTGTCCTTCCTATAGAAAGCTTTGTTCACTTTGTGGGGGAAGAGGGTGGCCGCCGCAGGCGGCGGGGTGGTGGCTAGTGGCGGGGGAGCGAGCGGCGAACAAGAGGGTGCGGGAACGAGAGGTGGCGAGAGAAAGAAGATAAACAATGCCTGATCTGTTCTGGAGCGTCCACTTTTTTTTTAGACGCCTAAAGTATAGTAACTTCGTTATTTCTTATCAAAATGATACTCCGGCCACCGCGCTGGGATATAATCACCCATCTCATGCACCCAAAAGTTCATCAACTTTGGGGCCACAATAATTTTTTTTATCAAAATGATCCTCCGGGCACCGCGCTGGGATATAATCATCCATCTCACGCACCCAAAAGTACCATCAACTTTGGGGCCACAAGAAACTTCAGTGTATTCAAAATTGCTAGTATCGGAGACTGAACACTAACACCACGGCTCATCTTCTGGCTAGTCAAGCTCTCGCTCGCAGTTCTTCAACTTTGTACTCTAATGTTTTGGAGACAACTTGCACTAGGAAAGATCATGTAATCAGCTGCCCCACTGCGTGAGGCTCTGAACGTTGTACCATGGCCTCTGGGTTGGCATCTCTCTTTCTGCGGCTTCTTGCTCCTAATAAAACTTGACTCTTATCCCAAAAAAAAAAAAAAAAAAAAAAAACTTGGAGCAAATTCCAGCCCGACTGTTGTGGCCCACTAGCCCTAGTTATTTTCTTTATGGGCCTCGTAAATTCCATCAGCGGCCCTTCACATATGGGCTTTACGGGCCTTTTTGCTTTATCGTGTGCCCTGATCCAACCATCACTCTCAAGTGTTGGTTGGATTTCGACACTCCCTGGTTGGTTTATTTTGCAGCGTAGCGTGATCCGATCACAGCGCACCTGAACAAAACAACAAAAAATAAAAATTATTGATTTCCTTCGCATTCCCGCCTTGTTATTATTTTACGTTGACGCTGCCTTTGCCCAAACAAACAGCACCTTCAATCCGACGCCACTCGACTCGCGCCTGGGACGATATCAGAGGCAGAGCCGTGACGACGTGACGTGGAGGTAGTCTGTAGTGCTAGACGACGAGGTTAGAAAGAGACGGCCTTGGAAATTGTTATTTATTATATTTGTTATTATTATATTAATCATTCTGTGAATTTCAGTTTTAAGCTAACCTCATCTTTTTTTTTTTTTTTTGCATAAAATAGGATTTGAAAAAATAATTAAAACAGCTCTAAAATAAAATAATCCCTTATAATATGGTTGAGACAAGGACAAGTGCCACTGTAGTATGTAGGAGTATGTCTCTGAGTCCGAGACAAGCCATGATATGACCAAGCAAAAAAATTAAAAAAAAAAAAATTTCAGAAAGAAAAAAATATCTTCAATCTCTAGGACAATTTAGCTTCGTAGATGATACCCGTAGTAAACGTGTAGACTTGGGTTTTCTTTTATTATTATTATAATCCTAGAGCTACAAATTTGCACACTAAACTAGCTTTCATATTCACCAAACACTTGATTTTTGCTTGAACATACTCCCATGTTTAGCGAAACATCTCAAACTTGGAATGGGCTTCTATAGAACCAAACCAAAACATTGACAAATATGACAGCTTTCGATTCATGCAAATGCATTAAACAAACACCAAACTGGTTTTGACCTTAGAATGCACTATGTTATAGGATTGAGGGAGTATATATTATTTTAGAAAGGACGGCAAAAACTTTGCCGTGATTTCTATTAGACGAATAAAGTAAAGGCAAGTGCCACCAGGTTTTTGACCGGAAACCGGGTAAAAACCATATAAATGTAGAGGGTACCCTACTCCACCGCACATCTAGGTACCAAATCGACTCAACTTCGCGCCACAACTTGCGCAAGACTCAACTCAACTAAGACAACTCAACTAACAACAAGGTGGATAGAAGAAAAATATACATGAAGCGCCACTCGGTCGGATTGGAACGTCGACCCGAGCCACCTCGCAGGCAGCCACAAATGTAATAAAAACAAAAACAAACACAACACAAAGGTACACCACCACCTCCCCGGGAAAGGAGCCGATGAGAATTGCCAGTCGTCACCAACGCCGTGCCCACGCCAAAAAGCCGCAGCCCGCTGCAATCTCGAATGTTTACCTGGACTCCGCCGCCAAGGGACTATCCTCCTCAAGCCGCACACCCGATCGTCGATCCCCTAGCACCAGGCGTTGCGTCGCCAGAAATCCCGTCAGCGGCGCCTTTGGAAACCACGATCCCAGCTACTCAAGGTGGGGGCCTCGCCACATCCAACGCCTCACTCCACCGTTAGGGGACTCGGACATCCGAAACCACTCCAAGAGTAACACCTTCGCTCGGTAGTCACCGAGATCACCACCGCACCTTGCGCACCAACTCAAGACCTCCAAAGCACCCGGGGCCCCCTTCGCACCTTCCCCGCCAACACGGACCACGCACCACAAGGCCTCCACGCATAGGCAACACCTCCAACCGACCATCACCACGCCGTAAGCCGAGCTGGGTCTCGGATGCGGCGCCTCAAAGGAGGACACGATGCCAATGGCGCCGCTGCGCCGCACGTCCATAGAGGGACCGGGTTTTCACCCCGAGATCCCCAAACCGCAATGGACTTGGCAGCCCACACACCCCGCCTCCACAACGCCTCTACCGGGAGGAGCCCGAGGCACAGCCCGAGGCACCACCATGGCACCATCGGCAAGCACCCAACGGCCCCCCCACCCCGCCACCAAGGCGGCGCCGACCAGCATCACCGACGGGAGAAGGGGGAGCACCAACCTTCTTGTCGTAGACCCATCGCCGCGTGCATGACGCCCGCCCCAACCATCTCCTAGCCGCCACGCCGCCGGAGAACGCGACGCACGTAAGGGCCGCCCGGATCGACAGAGCCAGCGAAGACCCGGCCTCGCCACCGCCGCACCATCCGCGCCGACCGCAGCCTCCCCCCCCCGCACTCCGCACCGAGCCGGCCGACGCCGCCATGACGTCGGCCCACCACCACCGAGGTTGTCCGCACCGGCCGCGGACGCGTTGCCGCGCTTTTGCGCCGGCCGCTGCCCCTCCCACTCACCGGGCGTGCATCCCTGCGCAAAGACGGCCTCCAGATCCGCCGGGGGCTTCACCGAACCGAGGCCACCGGCCCCGACGCCGCGAATTGACATCGCCACGGCAAGCCACCTCCCCGAGCCGAGGCGGCCGCGCCCACCACACGGCCCGGAGTCCGGGGGAGCAGGCCACGCCACCACCTTCATCACGAGCCGCGAGGAGCCCGGCGGCCCGCTCGAGCGGCGGCGGGGGAGGATCCGTGGGGAGGGGCGGCGGCGGCTAGGGTTCCGCGTCGCCCGTGAGCACACAAACTCTTCCTTCAATCAATTTGCGTGCCACGTATCATAGCGAGGTTGACACTATTGATCACACGAGAGACAGAGAGATTAGGGATGTGGATGGCAACAGTAATAGACTCGCCATCCGTTCGACTAATCTCAAGTTTAGACATGATTATTTGAACAGGTCACATAATTTTAATAGTCAATGCCCGATAATTGTCATGACATCAGCAACAGATCATTATTATCGACTCGTTCGCATCAAGCCTCCTATCCTTCCGACGACGTTGCCAAATCAAATCCAGAAAAAAAAAAACCGAATGCGACTTACTTTGACTAGCAACAGAGTATTTTACAATATAATAATATTTTTTTAATTATAAATATCCATTCGCCCCTTTACATAACCGCCGAGCCGAGCTCACGGCAACCCGCCAACGTACCGAACACGGCCAAAGCTCAAGATTGGGGAGCACGTCCAAATCCCGTCTCTCCACCGATCATTCCCACGCGCACCGCCGAGCGCCCGAGCCACGCCAAGGACGCCGGCCGCCGGCCGCCGGCTTCCTCATCCAAATCATCCAAATGGCCCCGCCGCCGCCGCCCGCTCCATCCGGCGGCACCGGCACCGCCACCGGCGTACCCGACGAGCTCGCCCTCGCCCTCGTCGCGGGACCGGCCGGGAGAGAAGCCAATAATAAGCGCGGGAGCGCCGCGGCCGGCCACCGCCAGCAGCAGCAGCAGCAGCAGTGCGCCGGCGCGCGGCTCCTGTCGCTGGCCGTGCAGGCGGCCGTGATGGCGGCCGCGCTGGCGGTGTTCGTCCTCTTCGCCGCGGCCTCCGCCTTGCTCCTCCTCGTCCTCGTCCTCGCCGCGCGCGCCTTCCGCCACCACCGTGGAAGCCGATACCGCGTCCCGTCGCTCGACCCTGCTTCTCCTCTCCGCGCGGCGGGGCTCTCGCCTGACGACATCCACCGCCTCCCGAGCTTCACCTTCCCCAGCGACGGCGACGAGGCCGCCGCCGACTCCTCCGACTCGTCGTCGGCATCGTGCGCCGTGTGCCTGGAGACCGCGCGCGCCGGGGAGCGGTGGCGCGGGATGCCGGCCTGCACGCACGCGTTCCACGCCGCCTGCGTCGACCGGTGGCTCGCCAGGACGCCCGCCTGCCCCGTCTGCCGCGCCGCCGTCGCCGTCCCGATGAGCTAAAGCTAACGCCGCGATCCACCTGGGCATCCAGGTTTGGTGTCTCCATCGTTGCGTTCGGTGCTCGACCAAAAAAAGACACTTGTTGCTGCTCGTGTAGTCATGCATGATGACATATCTGATGTACACTTTGTATGATATGATATGAAATGAAACTTCCTGCTGTTGAAATGTGTAAAGAGGAATGCAATGCAGCAAGTGATAAAAAGATTGAACCCATGAAAATGACACATTACCATCTCAAAGAATCATTGGCTCGCTGTTAATTTTGCACTATATTGAATTCCAGAGTCATTGGATTGTGTAACTTACATTACTATAGGTATACATTGCATGATGGATGATGCATGGATTAGGCTGGATTTGTGTGTTGCCACTGCACTGCATGCAACTGCCAGTACAGGGACCAATATAAATGAGGAAGGGAACTGCTCAACAATATAGAATTGGATTTGATGTGATACTTCCGCTGTAGTACAACAATTTTTGTATCCCACAAGTAGTTGGGAAACTTGATATTCCCCGGCCCTATTGATTTCCAACTTCTAGCTGTCTATTTTTGTCACTGTTTCCCGTTTGTCCGTGCAGCCATGATTGGTATTTTTTTTTTTTTTAGAAGGAACATGTATTGATCTCAACGCATTACAGCGGCCCTATTACAAACGAGGATCCGAAAAGAAAAATTACAGAGAAGTACAAAACTCCTGTTCATCTTCCTCGTAGCCTTCGGAGATCCGTTTGTCACCGCCGCCGGCCGCTTTCCAATCATCGTCGGGCACCAGCCCAAACTCACAAGGTGGAGGCCGCAGAGGAGGGCTTACTTCTAGGCGAATCGCCCGAGTACACCGCCTCCCAGCGCATCGGCCAACTCCCGTACCCACGACGCATCCTTCGATTCCACCGCCGGCAACCCGAGCAAAGCTCGATTTTCACCAAAGAACATCTTCCTTGAGATTAACAGGGGTCAACAACATCATCACCGAAGAAGACGACGATGTGCCGCCCTCGACTCTGGACAAGGTCTCCCGACCTCCGTTGACGTCGGAGAAGATCGCCATCGGAGAACGGAAGAAGCCGTGAGAATTTATTCCGCCGCGTCGCCGCCGCGCTCGCGCCGGCGTCGCCCGGAAAAGAAACCGCAGAGGAGCCACGCTCCTCCGAAAACCTAACTCCACCGCCGAACATCGACGGCGAACAAACCCTAGACCTAGTACTTCGGCCAAGACCCTACGAAGACAAAAAGTTGAAGAGATGGACCCCGCTCCCTCGTCACCACCGGCAGCGAGGCCGGAGCGAGGGAGCGGGGGCCGTACCCGGCGACGGCGGCGGTGTCGCCCGCGCTTTCTTTTTCCGCGAGAGCAACCCTAGGCGGCGGCTTTGTTTCCGTAATCAACAGCCATGATTGGTATGGGTTCTATGATTGGTATAGGTTTGGTGTCTCCATCTGTGCACTTACTGTAAGATAACATGAAGATCGTTTTTCTTCAGATCACTGATGAAAATCATCCTCTTATAATGAACCTTGCATGACATTTATGCTGGTTTGGTCATATTTACTATGCCTTTGAACCAGTGCAAATGGTGCAGCCTCGTAGTATTATATATGCGGACTCTATCTCGAAAGCATTTTTTTCTGCAGATTATCTCTGACGGAAGAGATTAGGGCGTGATTGGTTGGCAGAAGAGTTGAGCCTGGCTCGTATTCCTACCACTCAGCCAGGCCCCTCCCCACCAGGCACCAGGCTCATCTCACGCAACACGCAAGAGCATTTTGTTGGGTTCATCAGCTGGACAGAGACAGGCCGGTTAGAGAGGGACATTTCATTTGTTTGGAATGTGCGTGGAATGTGCGCTGCACACCCCGCGAGCAGGCTGATTGGGATGGTTTGCATCCGGTGGACCAGGCTGAAAGCCAAGCCTCCGTCTAGCCATCCAATCAGCGCGCCTGCACTGCACGCGAGGGGTTTGAAACCTTCTGATAATATGACTTTTTCAGGCGGGAGGAGTATCATTTTTCTTTAACTCTGAAGACTGACTTCGAAATGGTCTCTCGATGTTGCATCACAGCGCACATCGAATTGTTAAAGGTTATCTTCACACACAGCCGTTGTTTTGAAGCATTAACTCCCAGCTGCACACTTCATTGCTGCTTCAGTTATCTGAACTCTGAACCCCACGTCATATTATCTGAAGGTTTCTGATCCAATGTTCAAGCCTTCAAACAGGCCTGGAAGGAAGCCGCGTGCGTCGAGGTCAGGTCAGCTGTCAGCAGCCACTGCAATTCCACAAGCCCAGCCGAGTAAAGTCGGTAGCGGTGAAAAATCAGAATAGAAACGGGGCGCGGAGTTGTCTCAAACAACAGAACGAATACCATTACCAACAATCCTTAGCTCAACAAGTACTGTAGGAGCTTGTGTAAAAATAAGGTACTGTAGGAGCTAAAGATTGCAAGCCACCATGATGCAAATCCTCGTTTTCCTTGTAGCTAGATTGCAATCCTCGTTTTCCTTGTAGCTAGATTGCAAGCTTTGTAGATTCGGTACCTTTTGTACGAAAATTACATATTCAGAATTGCTACCGCTGTATGTACTAACACCACCAGAAACCTACCAGTAACCACAAAAAGCAAATTATGAACCATGCCGTACCACAAAACAATCGAGAAACCTGGCATTCAGTTTTGTCATCTGCTAATTCACAGGTACAAAAAGAGTTCCAGGTCTAAACCAACACATCCTCTATTAAGAGAGGAAAAGATATGGGAGTTGTCCTTAACAACATAAGTGCTATTGCTTTACTGATATCAGGGATTCAGGGCGGAAAACGGTGCCGCCTCCAAGGTAGTGACTCCATTGTCCACTCCTGCAGCCTCTAGGCTGCATCAACGCCAACAAAAAAACATTAGAAATGATCAAGTTGTTTCAAACAGACCACGGGATGTTCAGAGCATCGGTTAATTGAACACAAAACCTGGTCATCTCATTAATCCATAAAATCCCACATTTAGGAAATACAAAATGCAAAGGCATTCGGGGGACAATGCAAAACTAGCACAGTACCATATTTAGATAGGCAATCAGGGGACAATGCAAAACTAGCACTGTACCATATTCAGTGGGCAATGCAAAGGCATTCAGGAGACAATCCAAACCTTGGTTTACAATGGAAGGTTACAGATCTCAGTAGTTAAAGGCTCGAGATTCATATTCCATATTCAGATCAAGTACTGTTTGCGAAAAATATATCTGAAAATTATGCAGGAAGCCCGAAGACAAACCACTTCACATATTTTCACTGTTTATCTCTATCATCAGAAGTTCATATTCTGATGAATTCTCACCCAGCTAATAGTCACAGTACCATTAAATCTCACTAGCACTACTAATAGTCACAGACTCACAGAACCATTAAAGACAGACTAAACACCTACGCTGAATTCCCACCAAGTAATCACCAATCACGTAATCGAAATTTCCACGGGCCCCAGACAAACCAATCTCGGCAGAACAATTCACACAACAAGATATAACAGTACTGAATTCTCCTAAGCATGTGGCTCGTTCCAAGAGATCTACCGAATTGTACGCATCCACTGGAAGCCAGGCAGGAGGAGAGACATGACTGGAAAGTATACCTGAGGGGAACGGATCAGCCGGAACCGACGATGATGTTGTTGATGGGGATGAAGATGAGCTTGACGAAGAATCCGACGAACCCCATGACGACGAAGCCGATCGCAGTCCGCGCGGCGACCTTGGTGAACTCTGCACGAATCGAATCGAAGCCGCGGGCGGCCCGTCAGATCCGGTCCGATCTCGGAGCCAGCAGCAACATACGGGGACGGGGGGATCTGGGGTTTAGCAGTTATTACCCTTGCGGTCGGGCTTGTGGCAGCGCTTGACGAGGCGGATGCTGTCCTTGGCGAACTCACGGAGCGGGTCGACCACCGAGTCAACGGCGTCCATGGCGGCGGCGGCGCGGGCAGGGAGAGAAGATCTCGACGGGGGCGGGCCTCTTCGCTTGCTTGCTTGGAGACGATGACGCGGTGGTGGCTTTGCGCGTGCTTTGCCTTCACTTATTATCGCTGGACGTGTCGAAATTATTCGTATCCGCGTCACACTTGGCGACAACGGCCCATTTGGAGATGTTGGAGGCCCAAGCCACGGTGTTACATGGATTAAGCCCAATGAACGAAAGGCCGTCCTGCAGTGCTGAAATTTTTTCGGCCCATGTTTCGTTTTCTTCCGAAATTTCTTTCGCTAATCCTTGTAATTAGTTTGTTATATGGCTCATCTAAAAATTGCGATAATTAACCCATGTCACGCACCATTAGACTAGTGTTGACACCAAAAAAACGTCCAGCCATGATTTTTGATGACCTAACGTGTCAAACACTCCGTGGACATGCTTGGAGTTCAACAACGTGGACAAATAATTAGAAGATTCGACGAAGAGGGCAGCAAGCCACGCTTTCTAGACTGTGTACGGCGTGAGTCGGACGCTAAGTCGCTGGCGTCCGGCGGCCCCTCTTGTGAGGCTCTCTGGGCGTCCGGCGCCCCCGGTCCTAGCGTGCGGCACGTATGTCGGGGGTGGTCCGTTCGAACCGATCTCTTTTTCTATACGTTTTTGAAAGGTCCGGTGATTGGAAACGTATCTAATATGGCTTCCAAAGGGGATAAAGACCACCCCTCTCGTATAACAAGAGGTCCATGATCGATTTAATCCCACCTACATCCAATCGATCAAAGATCAATTACCAACTCCTCAAACCCTACCTCTTTAATCTCATCTACATCCAATCGATCAAAGATCAACTACCAACTCCTCAAACCCTATTTCTCTTCTCTCAATCCCTCTAATCTGATGTCCGGCGGCGTTCTCCGCGAATTTTGTCGGTATTCTAGGTGGCCTTGCTGATCCTAGAAGACCCCACACATGCGTTCTCCCGACGGATCCTTCCGAGGGCGTTCTGAGGCTTTTTCGGGCAAGAACGAGCTCTACATCGGTCGGTTTTGATCGATCATGCTCTTGTTCTAACCGACATGCAGGTTGTGAGCAACCTCGTGGGCGTTCATGACCCTCAAGGATGTTGGGGTGGAGCCCTAATTCACGTCAATAACTAGCCAAATGTATTCCAGTGATTATTGTAAAAGCAAAACAACCCCTCCCAGTTCATTGTTTTGGATGCAAAGGAGAGGGACTGTACATTATGTGATCTTTGCAATGCTGCTAAATTAATTTAATGTTTGTGGCACTAGAAAATGGCTCAACTAGGAATTCTAGTGATCATTTGTAAGAGCAAAACAAACATCTCATTATCACTTCAGATGACCCTCTCCCAGTTCATTGTTTTTGATGCATCCAGTACTCTTCCAATAATGTTGCTAAATTAATAATGCCGTACAAGAAACGAGTGAAACAAAACTATTCGGCACTAGTGAAGTTGACTGTAAAGATCTCTGGCAGGTCGTTCTCGAACGCCTTAACGAGGTTCTCAAAGTATTGCCGCGTGACCCTGATGAGGTTGTTGAGCTTCATCCTAAAGGCGTCAAACATTTCCTTCTTGGTGACGACGCCGTCGCGGTCGCCTGAGGAGGACGGGGCGCCGATGAGCTCCTTCCTCTCGACCTCGGCGCATCCATGGAGCCGCTCGAGCGCGTTGTTGGCGTCGTTGAGCAGGTGGTCGAACAGCTCCCTTTTCTTGTAGTCGCGCTCCGGGTCAAGGAAGTAGCCGTACGCGTGCGACCACCGCAGCACGCGCCGGCAGTCGGCCACCTGCTCGTACGCCTCCACGAGGAATCCGAGCTCCGTCTCCTCACATCCCACCGCGGCGGCCATCTCCGTCAGCCCCGAGTCCTGCAGCATGTCCATGTCCTTGAGCGCCATGTCGAGCGACGCGAGGTTGGCCGCCCACCGCTCGTAGTGGTGGAGGTAGCGGTCGAGCGACGCCTTGGCCTGGCGCCTCTTGCGCTCCTCCTTGGTGACCGGCAACTGGAGACGGGGACATTGCTGTCCATGCCACAGGCGTAGTGGACGCCGGGGCCGGTGCGGCCGGCCGGCTGGAGACAGAGCCAGCAGAAGTGGTGGCCGCAGCGGCAGGAGATGTGGTTGCAGCCCTGGTTCTTCTCGATGGGATTGCGGCAGTTGGGGCAGTGCTTGGCGTGCGCCAGCACCCAGTTGGCGTTCTCCGAGTCGGACGCGTTCTTGGCCGTCCACGCGCGCACCGTCTCGCACGTCACCGGCCGGTGCGCCTCCTCGCCGCACCGGAAGCAGAAGACGTGCTTGCACTTGCACGACACGTCGGGCGCGTCGGAGGAGCAGCCGAGGAACTCCACCGCGCAGGCGCACCCGGGGCCGGGACACCACTTGATCCGGCCGTCACTGTCCTCCACGTAGGACCGGACCGCGAAGCTCGCGTAACGGGCCCGGTCGGCTTCTTGGCTGCAGCGTCGACGAGCTCCCGGGCACGGGAGCCCGGCACGACGTGTCGGGGCAACGTAGCGACAGGCAGCGCGCGCGCCGTTCTCCACCGCCGCGGCGATGTAGCCGCGCCAGCACGCGCGGCAGTAGAGGTGCGTCGCGCACGCCGCCGACCGCATCTTGCGCTTGGGGAAATCGTCCAAGCATATGCCGCAGACGACTTCTGACTGATCAGCGTCCTTGTTGGCGGGGACGGCGTCGTCTGCTGGAATTAGGCCGACGGCGTCGCAGATGCGGCGGTGGTCGTCGGAGAACCACTTCCCCTGGATGTCGTCGGCGCGCCACTTGAAGTGCCGGAGAAGTATGGCAGCGATGCCGGGCGGGATGGATAGAACATCGGCGACCATGGCCGTGTCGGCCTCCTGCCGATCGCGGACATCATCCTCGGTCAGAACTCTGTACCTCTCCTTCTTCAGGTGGATCTCCTCTGTCTCGCCGTCGCTGTCGTAATAGATTGAAGCACTACCACCGTCCTCCTCCTCGTCGTCTATGTAATCGTCGCCGCCGTCCTCGCCGTAGTCGTAGTAGTCCACGTCCTCATCGACGTCGAGCCCCCATGCATATCGCCGTCGCCGTCGCCGTCGCCGTCCACGTAATCTGCAGCCGTAACGCAGTATCTTTGGTTGATGCGCTCGGAGTCGCCGTTCTCGTTGCCGCCCGTGCAATCAGCGGATCCTCGGCGCCTCTTGTTGCAACGGCGGCAGCCTTCGTCGCCGTCGCAACTTGGCATGGCGAGTGGCGGCGCACTCGATTAGATTAGCAGAGGGCGCAGGGTTTTCGACTAACCCTAGCTTTTACGTGCCTTAATTAGCTCTTTTGTGATCCCAAATTCCCAATCGATCGGTTTCCTAACAAACTCCTAGACTCTAGTCAAATAGTATCGGCCTGGACCTCGTACTTATTTATCTCCACAAGATGGTTTTGTTGCCAATACAACACGTACAATATTTGCTCCTGTAACCAATAAAATCGTGTTCACTGCACCATCATAAAATTATCATGGAGTAATAGTCACTTTTTTTTTATTTTTTTCACATAACTAGTAAAACATGTTCGTGTGTTGCAACTTAAGAAAAACATCAAATAATCATGCAAAGCAAAGACATAATGTTACATATCTATGTATGTTCAGGCTTTTTAAAAAAAAAAATTATAAAACCAGCCCTTTGTGAAATAATAATTCGTTTAACTTTTTTTTTTACCTCAACCACTGTCTTATTAAAAAAATATTTAAATATCTTTAAGTTTAAATCATTGTTAAAGGACGTTTACTAATAAAAGTATTTTTTTATTAATTAATAATATTATGGATTTTAATATATACAAGACAAGATTTAATATCTTTCAAAAACTATTTCAACATTGCATTTGGGGAAAAAAACTTGTTCTGAATTTTACAGGAAAATGTGCATACATACTATAAATTTTTGAAAAAGATGATGGGGTTCCTTATAATTATTTGATTAGATTTATGAAAACTTAATACCCAACTCGTTTTAGCTTTTTGTGTGCATAGGTTACGCGTATCTAAAAAAAATGTAGAAAAAAACAACTTATACAATTTCTGAAACAGTAGCGAGGTTGGTTAATGACTTGATGTTTTGCGGCGGCATCAGATCCTGGAACCGCAAGTAAGCATATATATGAACATAGTATAAAGGTACTCTAACAAGGAAGCAGGCAGTATATGAACATCGATCTCAGATTCCTCTTGTCTTTCCTCCAGACCCTGCACTTCTCAGTACCAGAGTTGCCAGTGCATACCGCCTGAGCACAGTACTTCCACAAAATGTGCACAACAGTTGCTGAGCATCCAGATCGAGTTCCACGCTGAGAAGAATCGGCAGCAGGTTGACCTTAAAGGCCTAGAGCAACCAGCCCGAAAGCTGAATTCCTTCCTTCCTGAACGCACTGAATTTCAAAGTATTCCGTGGGCAGTGACTAGACTTGCAGCCATGCGGATATTCCTTACACCTGAGTAACTCTAACTGCCGCTCGATGTCGATTGGCAGCTGCATATATTGACGACCTCATCACCGATCGAGATCATGGATATGCATCGCAAGGTTCGGTTCTTGTTCCATCTCCACAGGACGCTCAAGACTATTTGCAATCAGAACAGAAACCATCCTATGTATATTTGCTGTAAACACTGGCGTCATGACACTGAAGAATATTTGCAATCAGAAACAGAAACCATCCTATTTCCTGTAAACGTACACTGGCATCTTCGGATTAGAACGATTAATTGTTACTACTCGCTGCATGCGACTGCTGCGAGCAGGATCTTCAGTGCGCTAGTGTCCCATCGCTTGGGCCAGCGTCGTCATTCCGGTCACAGTAACGCTACAGCGACTGCCTTGTCGGCGAGCAATGCATTCAAGCTCTGATGGTAAATGGAGCATCGTCGGATATGAGAGAGCGAGGTCCTTTTTCTCCGTGTCTCCGGCCGGCCGCCTTGTTGCTTTTGGATTGGGCATCTTGGCGCTGCGCCTTTTGGGGCTTCGAGCTTATCCTGGAGCGCGGGAGCCAGCGGGTACGCCTCTGCTGATGCCGGGCTATAGCTCCGGTGGCCGGCACACTCATGCATGCCAGTGCCAGTGGGACACTCAGATCAGGTGATCCGAGCTGCTATGCTACTGCTCAAGCTCGATCAACAACTCTCTCTCTATGATTGATCGTATCCCCTGATTCCCCAATGGTTGGTAAATCATGCATGGGATCGATGGGAAGGCCGGATTACTGACAGGCCTGGCTAGCTTGTTAACGTCAAAGTTGTTTCTCGGAAGCGCAAGCGACAAACATTTTGGGATTGATGGAGTAGATGCTAGCGCGCACAAGTAGACAGGTACGCTAGGTGATTCAGGTCAATCAGACACCCTGAGATTAAAGTGAAAGTCATATATGATGTTTCCTAAGTCAAACATGGGTGAGCTGCTACACAGCTGCCGACCACTGAATGCTGATCAATTTTGCTCTTAAGAGTAAATGCACGTGAGGATATTCTCTACTCAAGTAGCAGGAGAGAAAATCTCTTTACTGATGTCGTCGATCTCCGTATAACATCCAATGACCGAAGTACTAGCTAATTAATACGCAACCTACAGGTAATCAAAGGGCTGGGGACAGATCAAGCTAGCTAATCCAGCGTGCAATTCATTGCGTCTCTGCTACTGCAAGCCCGGTCACGACAGGACCAAAGCTAAGGACATGCATGGGACTGAGCAACAGCAACAGGGACTGATTGCGATTGCCCACCCAAATGCAAGAGGCTGCTGTCTGTCGCCAATTCGATCAGCCGTGTCCGCCCGGATGAGAAAGGTGGCAAAGCAAAAGCTGCCTGGATTGGGTATGCAGATAGATTCGTCTTCACCTTTCAACTCCTTCCTCACAATGCAATTTGTTTTTTTTTATTATTTTTTTTTCGACCGAGGAAAAAAAATCTCATGCATTTCTCTTTTTTTTACGAAAAAATAATTTACACGTGCAATAAGATCGTTATTGTTCCAACTTTATCTGTGAGTGAATCTACCATGCATGTTATGGATTAGTACAACAAAAAACAAAAAGCCCTGCAAAACCCTGCTTATTTTGGGATTTTTTTTCTCTCCTCATATATTTGTACTTCGTTGTCACAAGAAATGTGTCTATTTATTTATGTCACTAATCTGAAAAAAGGATATGAGAGTGGGAAGAACCCTTTAGTTTTGTATATGCATGCATGTGATTTTCATCTTGTCGTCATCAACAGTACCCAGGACAAACACACTTCTGATCGTGCATTGTAGGATAGGCCGGTGTCGCAAGTGTCACGGTATCCAAAAGCTCGAAAACGTTCCAGCACCTTTCTCTCAAAAAATGAGAGCTCTCCATCGCCGCCTTTAGCAGAAAAAGGACTGGCGTAGGGAGAGGTTGAACAGAGCAAGCCACACAATTATTAAAGCGCTTATTTTGTCTCTTCCGAAACAAAATACTTTTGCCGACGAGATTATGGAACTTTGGTTTTTTTAGATGATGGAATACTTGAAGCATACCTCGCGTGTTGCTACGAGACTTTCTTAAAAAAAAACAAATTGTTGAATGTATGAGTTAGATCGATCTACATGTTTGCATGAATTCCTATCAAAGTTGGACATGGCAAGGAAACAATTTAATAAAAAAAACTAAAATAAATAGATCGAATTATAAACTAATGGAACGACAAAACAGCAAATAATAAGTCGAGGTGATATGGATGACTTGCATTAATAGGTTACAAATTAGTGAGGTGACACGGCATTAGTACGAGATGGTGTGGATAGTTTAATTAATAAGAAATGAGTTGATAGCTTGCATATTGAGATAAAATTTGTGGGGGTTTGAAATTTCCATATGTCTTGACTTTTGATGCACTGCAAATGGATAGGGTTGTTTGATTTTGGGGATTAAAGAGGATTGAGGGATTTTATCCCTTCCAATCCTCTTAAGATTGGAGCCCAATCAAACAGCGTGAAGGGCCGCTTGGTTGGCTACCAAACTTTACCCAACCAAAATCATGGTAAGCCAAAACTTAGGTTTGCCAAATCAAGTCTTGCGAAAGTTAGGGCAAAAACATGGGTATGCATTTGGTTGATTGCCAAAATAAAGGCTTGCCAAATTTCACTTTTATATGTAGTTTAAGAACATTCTAGAGTTGTCAAAACTTTGGCATAAAAATTGGGGATGCCAATTCTTTGACAATGAACCAATTGATGACCACTAATTTTGGCATGCCATGATTTTGGTTTGGCAAGAATTGGATGCCAACCAAGCAAACCCTAAAACTCTAAAGAAAAACCATACGAAATTCCAACCTACTCTTCATCTTTTCAATGGTATATGGTCCTATGGACGTTTACGAATGAAATGTATCTCTACCACTTCAAAAGTGAATTTCGCCCTAGTGCTCAATTATTGTGGTGAGGTGTGGTTTGCTTGTCCTGAAATGGGCGGAGCCATCTTATCAACTAAAAGAACTTAGTAATTGTATCTTTTATGTCGAGAAGGACACTTCAATTGTTTTGGTAAACTCAGCGCATTTTCATGAACACAAATAGTTCAAAAAGAAATATCATATTTTAAAAATATCAGCTAGCGTTACAACTTACAAGCATGTAATTGAAGAGAAATTGTTTACGTACGTACACTAGAAGAGATATATATGCTTTCTAGGAAAGGATATGAGCACTACATGTGTATATTCCACCATAGTAGAAAGAATAAAGTGAGATACTTTGGTTGCGCGCTAGAACTGAATATAGACATTATCATGAAAACAACTTGTTCAATATGGTATTGATAATAAAAAGACCGGTAACCGAATAAGAGCATGCATGGTTCAATTACTCGGTGTTAATTTTATGATCTCCAAAAGAAAAAAAGAATGAGCAAATATTCAAACAACAAATATTAGAGGTGTTTGTGAGACGTAGGTAAGCCAAAAAAAGAAAAAAAGTAGTGTCGTTGAGCCATTCTAATAGATCCACTTGTAGATCCACTTGTAGAGTTATTTTTACTTATAAAATTGGCAAATTGTAAGCCACGGTGCGCAAATTGTATTAAAAAGCCATATAACGCTCGATCCACTTACGGTTCATAGATAAGACCGTGTCTTTAATTTGTGAGATTTTGGCAGAAATGCTCACAGATATGCTATAGTACGTAGCAAAGCTAAACAGTGTTTGCTTTTTGTAACTGACCATGGCAACAATTGAAAATAATATCAGAAATTCACAGGTTGGCAAGCCATTGAAGCAAACCAAAGGTGCTCTTGCTTGGAATATCTTTGGGGGTGTTTAGTTGGTGAAATATTTTGGGTTGGGCTACTGTAGACTTTTTCGTTTGTATTTGGTAATTATTGTCCCCTCAAAAGATTCGCCTCGTACTTTTCAGTCAAACTGTGCAATTAGTTGTTTTGTTTACCTACGTTTAGTACTCTACATATGTGTTAAGAGATTTGATGTGACGGGAACTATAACAACTTTTTGGATTGTGCAATGGAACAACACCCTCTTTATCGTAGGATCGGGGTCAATTCCTACTGTATACTTTAGTTTTGAAGAAAGAATTAACTTTTTCAGCTTTACAATTATATTGTACTTAATTGAAGTTACTAATAATATTATACTATTGAAAGTATTATAGATATATGACAACACTAACTTCAGCCTTTCTTTTAGCATTTCTTCCTAATGAAAAATGGGTAAAAGACCTGATTAAAAAAACGATATGGCAACACTAAACTAAATTAAATCGTTTTTGCTTGATTTGTGATCAACTTGGCATGCTATTTACTAGTCCCTTTAATGAAACTCTGTAGTCTATAAATACGGCCAGAGCAAAGTACAAGCACTGCCTCACACACTGCCATTTATTTTCGTCATCACCAACCTGACGAACCCTTGACCGTCTCCCTCCCCCCCTCTACGGAGTACTCCAGAGTCCAGACAAGAGAAACGCAAGCGAGGCAGGCAGCAGCAACAGAGACACAGCTGCTCCTGACGCTGGTGTCACTGGCAGTGGCATGCACTGAGAGAGATCACCGAAACCACATGTGGCCAGCAGGCGCGGAGGACCCAATGACCATGGGCCGCGGCCCCGGCGCGGCGCCGTCACCGAGGCCGAGCACGACGGCGACGACGCACTCGGCGTGGCAGTCGCCGGTGCCGTACCTCTTCGGCGGGCTGGCAGCCATGCTGGGGCTCATCGCGCTGTCGCTCCTGGCGCTGGCCTGCTCCTACTGGAAGCTGTCGGGCAGCATCCTGGCCGCGGGGGAACCGGCCGACGACGACGACGACGACCTGGAACGCCGGGCCGGCGGCGACGGAAGGCCGGGAAGGCGGTCTCCGAGGAGCATTGGCGGGAGCACGTGGTGGTCATCATGGCCGGCGACGAGAGGCCCACGTTCCTCGCCACGCCGGCCTCGGGCCGGGGCGGCCTGGACGACGACGCCGTCGTCATCGTGGGCTGCCGTGGCGGCGGCTCTGGCTCTGGCTCCGAGGACGGCGAGGATGGGAGGTGCGTGGAGTGCGGGGCGAGATCATCTTCTTGCCGGCTCGCGCGGCCGACGATGATGACGGCGAGCTCAGTCGGAGTCGGAGCGAGCAGGATGGTGGTGGTACTGTCAGTGGTAGTTCTGTAATCACTGAGAGATGAGAGCTCGTTCGATTTCTTCCTTGTTTTCTGCTGCTCTTTTTTTTTGTGTGTGTGTGAGAGAGAGAAACTGCGTGCACTTTTATTTTATCTATTTTGCTGTATAGTAGAGTTTTTTTTTTTTGAACAATGTTTCATCTGAAATGTAAAGAAAAAATGAGGCTGGAACTGGAGCAGTGATTCAAAGATTTGGAGCAAAGAATTGAACGGAGAAACGCAAAGGAGATATGGGCAAAGTTCACGGGAAACTGTTGAAAATAGCGTGGATCCATAGAAGTTGCCAAAGAGAGCCAGAGTGGGCAGTGGCCACGCAAACAGAAACAGGGCCGACCGTTTGGCTCCCTCGTCGGTCGTCGCCACTGGACAGCTTGCAGATGGAGATGGACATGGACATGATCATCAGTGCCATGGAGGCGGGAGGACGAGGAGTCTACGGTCATGATGGACGTTAGAGTACCACAGGCTGAAGCTGGATTGGCCTGCGACAGCTTCGTTATGGCGTCCTGGCTGAGCCGTCAGGTGCAGCTTTGTCCTCGTCGATGCGTTGGGTTCGCCGCGGCCAGCGGTAACTGGTCCACCAGACCAGCACCAGCTTCGCCACCTGCAACCGACGACTACAGCTGCGTACGTACTGCACCGCTGTACGTTACATGTTTTCTCTCGCGTACAAAGGTATACTACCTGCTTTCCAGGGAAATCTGTGGGTTTTCTTGAAAGGTTAGGCTCAAGAAATGTTGCAGGCTGGTCTTATTCCCCCAAGACACATGTGGACGAGACACTTATATTAGCGGAGTTGAGCACCATTCAGATATGCAAAACAAAAATTGCTTCTTATCATCTGCAAATACGGAGGGAGCATCAGAGGCAGGTGGCCCGCTTTGGGGTTTGGGGAGAACTAGTTGGCTGATATGCCACATCTTAAAGACTTATCAGTTGATGATTAGGCAGAGCTCTAGGCTCACTTCCTTCAAACAAACCTCACAAAAAAATGATAAAAAATGTGCTTGTTCCAAATATAATGGTCCCTTAGCCGAGGGAACCAGATGTTCTTTGGCCACCACTGTTTATGCTGGGTGTCCTAGCTGTTGTTCCGTTTTATTATTAGTGGAAAGGGCACCTGAACCTGAACCTGAACCTGAACCGTTAGGAATTCATTCATGCGTGCTCATGCCAGTCGAGTCAAGTAGAGTGGACCGACAGAATGGATTAGATGCCTGCGTGGCTCGTGCTCGTCAACTGGCGCGAGATTATATTCTGTTCTTTCCAGGAGAATTCCATTTCATGTTGGAATCAAGTACATGCACCCACACCCTCCTCTCTGTGTTTGCAGTTTATGTGGAAACTACAATGTTCGAATACTTTGTACGCTAATTAGGGCATTATGCAACTAGGGAATCGTAGCAATACAATAGAAAGAACCCGGCAAGTTTGAAGTTTCTGTCTCACCGATGGCTAACAGACTATCCTAAGAGCAAGATCTGTATGTGATCCGATAAAGGTCTGATGTGTTCATATGACTAGCCCTCTTTACTGTGACCTCTATGTGATCTAACAGACCTGCCTGTGATTGCTGATGAAATCAACTGCAGCACCCCCCTCAGACGGCGCCTGTGATTGCTTATGAAATCCACTGCACCGTTTCAACCATTTGATACACTCATATACGTCACAAGTTGGGTGGGAAGAAACTCGAAAGACCACAGAAGCATGAAAAAAGCGAGATAAAAGATGGAACAACGGCATTGGAAATCTGTGCATAAACAAACATAAACGGCACCACAAACAGGTCAATCATCGTGCACCACCAAACGACCCCATTTGATTTCAGTGCACAGCATCAAGCAAGCGTCGAATCACTTTTAACATCAAGACAACACTGCTTTCACACATTAGTATTCCAGCTCGCAACAGAGTTTGGAAAGAACGAAGGGCTACAGTGCACCCTCATATCGGTCAAGGTCACATACCCCTGAAAGACGTTGGGTATATATATATTTAGCCACTCATGTGGAATAGTGCAGCCAACACAGCAGTGCACTGTGCACATCGACCAGGTAGCGAAAATCCTAACTGAAGGTACGACCCACAAAATCCTATGGACGTCTGGAAGTAAAACAGTCTTTGCAAAACTTAATTTCTAACAATACCTATGTGCATCAAGATTCTCCTGTACCCCTTTCACATGGAACCCTAGACGTGTTTGAAATGTGCATCCTAATCTTTGCACCAGTGATATGTACTTAGACAGAGTGAAGGAACTTCGAGCAGTCAATCTGCAGTTTCTGTAATCAGCTCCTTGAGCACGTATTTCAGGCCATTCATCCTCTTCCGTGCTCTCTGCAGGAGTGTCAGCAAGATAATGAGCATTTGGTCAAATACTCAATAAGGCGCACATGAGCTTTGAAAACCGTTTTTACATACCTTCTGGACCTCAGCAATTTTGGTTTCTGCATCGTTGATCTGAGCGCCTACTGTTTTCTCGGCATTTACTAGGAGCTTCTTGTGGGATGATTCTGTCGATGTAAATAATAAAAGACAGAATAAATTAAATGGTAAAACTCTGGTGGTCAGTGGTAAAAAAATGATCATGTAGAGTAATAAAAGATTTATTGGTCAGTGACATAAATGAACACGGCTATAGTTAAACATGCCAAAGCAATGTCTGTATGAACACAAAATCATTTGTTCAAACTAACTAAAATATTTCCAAATAGAGAAACAGCTAGGAGCAATACAATTGAAATGTATGGATAAGCAAGGCTTGCTTGACAGGTATTTACTTCACAAGGCTTGATGTTCACAAAGTTAACATGGTTTCACAGTTTTTTTGAAATTGTAAGAAAATACGAAATGGTCCATCAGATGCTTCATTTACTCTATTCCAGAGGTTAGGCGTAGTGTAAAGACTTACTTTGCTTGTCAGCTACTCCCTTAAGTTCTGCATGGTAGGATTCAAAATCCTCAAGAGAACTCCTGCAATTCAGAAGCTGCTTGTTGACCTCCTCCTTGAACTTCTCATGAAGAATCCTTAGCTTTTCTTGTTGATCTGTGTATGAAAAGATATAATTTGTTAACTAATAACATGTAAGAAAAAACAGAAAGAAAAGAAAAGAAAACAGGTAAACTAAGAAATTTAACACAGCCGCATGCTTAGATATGTACCTAGACACACAACAAGGTCCACAAAGATCCAAATAACAAAGAACAAAAAGATTAAAAAACATCCATGTTGGATAATGGGGGCACCTATTAGGAGATGATACTAACGAAATTCTCAAATAATCTTTCATGGGATTGGCAAAATGCTTTAGCACAGAAGAATGATGAATGAGTTTATAAATCTAGCTAGGCTTTTTTTGGTTCTATTTGCACCAATTGTTTATTATGCTTGGTTAGTTACTTAGTTATGACCCTATTCTTATGTTCTACTAAGTACATGATAAGTTGTAAATAACAGGATATAATTCTCACTGCTAGGATTCAAAACGTATTTCACATAGCTGCCGTAGATTCCAAAATGCACATGTAGAACTAGAGTTCTTAATAATGAAAATAAAGAGCTTTTACACTGCTTGAGTTGAATAATCCAAATAGATAGATAGAGAATGAGAAATCGTGAATATTGCATAACAATGCAAATCTTCAGAGATTAACTGCTCTACGATCAAGTACAGCCAAAGGGATCCCTCATGATAATTCTCAAATAAAATTCGGTTCCAGCTTGGAAGCATCAACATGACGAAATTGGTACCTTCAAATGTAGATTCTAGGCGTTTCCTTTTGGACTTGCCTGTGTTGACCAGTTTATCCCTAAAATAACAGTCAAAATGACATGTATCAAGCAACTGTACCTATAGTAGTTTGTGATATGTATATTTATATATGGACCCTGTATATATGTGTGTATGAGGATAAGAGGGTTTGATTTCAGGGTAGCAATAGGACAAGATCTTACACATCAGCCTGCATCTGCACCTCAACCCCTCAAGGTGCTGACATATTATCTCTCTAGTAGCTGCAAGAATCTCAGAACTTTTCTTGCTTGTTTCAGACTTGATCTTATTTTGGAACCTTCCCAGAACCACTACTAATTGATCAAATGCCCTGATGAAAATGAAGAACATAGAACATAGTCAAACAAACTAACAGATTAAGACAAATAATTAATTAACACAGCATAAGACAGAACCTGGTTAGGTAATTTTCTGGGCATTGTTCTTGTTCTTTGTCAGATACTGTAGTTTCTTGTGTTCCTGAAAAAAATTTAATGAACTGCTAACAATGGAGTCAACAATCAATGAAGCTATGCAGTTTTACCAGAAGTGGCAAAAAAAGGAGTAGGTGAAGATAAGTGTCTTTTGCTCATTCTATCCTCTTTTAGTTTTGATTTCCTTTTCCTGTGCACATGCTCAAGGGGAGATTTATCAGGGCCCTTGATATCTGAAAACCATTTGTGAGATTTATATCCTGCATTTGAAGAACCACATTAGTTATGAGCACATGCCATAAACATCCTTAGGTAAATGCTTGAGCTGCATCCTTCTGAAAGTTATGCAGTCAAAATCCAAATAAAAAGCAAACTCAACATAGAAAATAATACCAACTAAATATATGTAATCTGTCATGCAGGATTTAAAAATGCTTTGTTATCCCATTAATCACACAATATTGAATCTCCAATTTGAATATATTCTGTATTAAAATTTATTTTAGCTTGCTGTAATTGGCAAACAAGAAAGTCATGAAGAATGAAAGATAACGGTACAGCCTAATTCAACGTTCATGAAATATATGTTCAGAATTCTGCATAAGGATGCAATAGTTGGAAATGTAGACTAACTTGAAATATATAAAAAACAGATTAATAAGCCAGAAATACTAAGAGACAGACTTAGTGCCAAAACAAGCACATGGTTCATCATGCGTGGAGAGGGAATAGATCACGGTACACAGTATTGTTGCCCTTCTACTAATATGGAATGCTAAACACAAAAGGGAATGTAACATGATCTAACCAATAGCTTTCCTGTATTAAGTGTATGACAGAATGACAATGTGGTACTCTGACCTTTTGCAAAACTTTGTTCGGAACTTTTACTCCCTTCATCTTCAGTTGGGGAAAGGGGTGAATGAGATGGTTGTTTACTGTTTTCTCTTTCTTCTGCAGAACTAGGAGACTCACTACCAGGCAACTCAGTGGCTTTATCCATATTATCCTGATCCACTGTTTTAGCTGTGCGTTTCTCATTGAAGGTAAACATATAGCCCTGCATTTTCTTCTTGGGTGTAGAGTGAAAAGTAGAAAATGGTTTCTTTTGCACTTCGCCCGGCTGCTTGGAAGCTTGATCAAAATCCCTGGCAAAAATCAAGAGCGTATTCAAACATACTAATTACTAACAAACTAGGATATATACATAATAATTTTATTAACATAGGGGATAAGACAGAACCTTGTTAGGAAGTTTTCTGGGCATTGTTCTTGTTCTTTATCAGAATCTGTAGTTTCTTGTGTTGCTGGAAAAAAAAAAAAAGTTAAGCACTGCTAACCATGGACTCAAATACTCAATGAAGGAAAGTAAGCAGTTTTACCAGAAGTGGAAAAAGGGGGCAGGAGCAGGTGCAGATAACTGTCTTTTTGCTCATTCTGTCCTCTTTCAGATTTGATTTCCTACCCATATGCTCAACAGGAGATTTATCAGGGTCATTGATATCTGAAGGCCGTTTGTGAGATTTATATCCTGCATTTGAAGAACCACATATTAGTTATGAGTAGCATGCCAAAAGCATCCCTAGGAAGAACCTGAGCTGCCTGATATTAAAAGTTATTTCCGAACATGGCAGTGGAATACCAGTCAAGTTTGTTCCAAACATAGCAGTGGAATACCAGTAAGTTCTTTCCAAAGTCCTTAAAAGTAATGCAGTCAAATCCAAATAAAGAGCCTACTCCACATAGCAAATAATGCCAAATAAGTATACGTAAACTACCATGCAGGATAGGAAAAAAAGTTCCTGCTATTCCATTATTGATCACATAAAATCATATCTTCGGTTTGAATATATTTTGTGATTAAAAAAGATTTTAGCTTACTGGAATTGGCAAACAAGGAAGTCACAAAGAAATGAGACAAATGACAACACGCTGAGACAGCCAAAGTCATAGTTCATGAAATATATGTTTGCGAATAGTTGAAATTGAAAATGTAAAGTAACTTGAAATGAAAATTTTAAATATATCCAACAGATCCATAAGTCCGGAAAGACTAACAGGCACAGACTTGGCCCCAAAACATGTACATGGTCCATCATGCATGAAGAAGGGAATAGCCAATTAGGGCATGGTACAAAGCATGTTGAACTTGCCTTTTTCCGATATGCAACACTAAACACGAACGGGACAGGTTGTACATCAAACTAATGTTTTCTTCTGTATGAAGTTGAAGTGTATGACAGAATGGCAGTGTGGTACTGACCTTTTGTGAAACTTGTTTCAGAACTTTTAATCCCTTCATCCTCAGTTCGAGAAAGGGTTGAAAGATGTGGATGTTTCCTCTTTTCTCTTTTTCTAGCAGAATCAGGAGATCTGCTACCAGGTGACTCGGTGGGTTTATTCATTTCACCCTGATCCAATGTTTTAGGTGTGCATTTCTCATTAAAGGTAAACACATTGTCCAACATTTTCTTCTTGGGTGTAGAGCGAAAAGTAGATAATGGTTTCTTTGCACTTTGGCTCTGCTTCTTGGAGGATGATGTTGGTGCTTTCTTGCGTCCCAAGGAGCGAGTAACAGGTCTTCTTTCAACAACTTTTGGACTATCAGAATCTGACTCAATTGGATCAAGGGACAGTTTACACTTTGTGAAGTTCACTGTTTGACGCTTCAGTGGATCTGGTGTCTTGATGTTATCAGGAAAAGGTGAAGTGAAAACCTCCTTGATCCCTGAAGATGGTCCTTTGACAGTTTGACTTCTAGGCTGATCGAGTGTCTCAATGTCATCAGGGTTCGGTGAAGCAACAGCCTGCTTGTTTTGTGAAGTGCCACCAAGGATCTCCCACAACTTCATCCTGAGCATCTCACTATTGGGCTTGCCTTTATCTGCAGACTCCAAGTTCTGTCTTCTTTGGGAACTCACAAATTCAGGTGTCTCCAATTTATCAAGGCTGCTGATGCCTTGTTCTTTTCTTGTTCCAAAGGAAAAGGTTCCTGTTTGCTCACATGCATTGCCATCAGGTTGTGATACAGAGACCTTCGTAACAGGGTCAGCTTCAGGAGCCCCTTCAGTGGATACAGCATGGTTCACAGCTTCTTGTGAAACCCGAAGTGAAGTATTATCACCTTTTGGTCTAGATAAACCATCAGTTTCCTGAGATAAGTTCCTGCCAAATGTAGGGGTTGGGGTAGCATCTCCACCCCTTGATACAGTACCTGCCCTTGGAATCGTGATACCCACTGAGACCTTAGGAAATTTACCAGGTGGATATTGGTTGCTCGCTAAACTCCAATGGCCACTTGAAGTAGCCTACACATTTACACATATCATAATATGTTAATTTGTCAAAATACTACTCCCTCCATTCCAAATTATAAGTCATTCTGGCTTTTCTAAGTAAATAGATTTTGCTATGCATCTAGATTTATGCTATGTCTAGATAAATAGCAAAAGCAATCTACCAAGAAAATCTTGAACAGCTTATACTTCGATATGGAGAGTACAACAATAGGATAACCAGAGCTGAAAAAGTGAAATTAATAATCAGTACACCCTACAAGGGTACAACTTACAAGAGGAAATTGCTACTCACTTTATGGATGTTTGGCAGCTCAACTTCCATTGGGGCAGCAACAGAGATAACGATAATTTACAAAATCAACTACAGGTGAACCTGACAAATTGGAAAACAACTGCATGAGATAAGACTCTGAAAGCATCTTATGTGATTAAATCAAGCTTCACAAATCACAACCAAGGAAACACATCCATAAAACATAGCAAGAGGGAGAGCTTCAGCAGCACAGAAGTCAATCAATATGAGAAACAGCGAAAACAACCTGTACAAAATAAGCACACTTCCTGTACATCAGCATTGACATAGATATCAACAATGCATCAATGACCCTTGACTAACCAATTGAATTAAAGCAGACAAATATCAAAGCAATATAACCATCACATCCATGCATTAAAGTACAGTAGAGATCACGCCTGAGAGAAATTAACAGTAAACACTGTGCATTGTCACAGAACCACAACATATGCATTTATCAAATCAATAAACTTATTGGCTTCAACGATGTATTGGCGTAACAAACAACTCCAAGCTGATTTTGTTTTTTCTTCCCACTCAAATAACTGCTCTTCGTTCAAAATGCAAATCACCCATACCACGGCAGATTTGACCTGACCTCTGCGGCATGGGCGGATCCAGCTGGATGCATGGGTATTCCCAGGAACACCCAATTATTTTCAGAAAAACAAATTGAGTATTATGTTTGATATATGTATGATGGGATCCCATGTAGTCGTCGCCTAGGCGTCCAAATCCTGGGCATCCCCATCGCCACGACCAAAATCCAGCAAAGCAAAAGAGGAGGCGAGGGAGAAGAAAGAGGAAGAGCAGAGGAGGACCAGCAGGGGTTTGGGGAAGGCCAAACCCCCATCTCCGCACCGTCGGCTCCCATGGCCATGGAAACTTCCTCACCGGCCAACTGCAGAATTAGTGATGTGAGAGGGGCGGCAGCAGGCCACAACAGCTCTCGATCTGCATAGAGTGGAGAGAGATCTGCAAGGGGGGCGCGTGGAACAAGGGGAGCAGAAACGGCAGGGAGGACCGGAGGAGAGGTGCCGGCTGCAGATGTCAACGGAGGGGGCAGAGAGAGAGAGAGAGAGAGAGAGAGAGAGGCGGCACCTGATAGAAGCAGCAGCAGCAGCATCGGCAGCGGCGGCGCCCCAGTTGTTGCGTCGTCGGAGAGGAGAGGGGCGAGAGGCGGCACCTTATACAAGGGTTAGGGAAGGTTTTGATTTGAACCTTGCTTCCAGTGTCGTGTCAAAATTTCGGGAGAAGAGGGAGGGAGTGAAGTCAGTGTAGAATTTTTGCCTGGGCCTGGAATGGGCCGGAATGCTGCATTTAAAGGTCAAATCTAGCCGTGTGGTACGCATTACTACTTTTTTTAGTTTACTACTCCATAAACCGGAATGCCCCCGAAGGGGCATCGCCGAATTGAACTTTTTAGATAGTGTATGAATAGGCCCGACTAAATCTTTATATGGATTCCTCTATTTCTCTATAAAAAGAAATATGACCAAGAGTGGTTCGAATGTATATAGAACGGATTTCCTTTTTTTCTATTTCCCACTACTAGATAGTGGGCATAAATCTCATGATAAGTCCCAAAAGATTCATATTGAACTTCAATCGAACTTCTCTTGACCCAACGATGTGTTGATCTAGTTTTCATCGGTATATTCACCTCCTCCATAAACAAATAATAAACACTAGTCAAGGGGCTTCACTTTATGGCAAAGGCCATTGGTTGAGGCTCCCACCCGGTTCAAATCTTTGGGTGTGACACTTTATCCCGAATTTATTTCAATTTTCCGGCTTGTGCATTAAGTGGTAGGCGACGTCCCCGTCGATAACGCCGATGGTGACTTCGAACTTCAAGATTTGCCTCATCCTTCAAGGTGCTCATAGGGGTAGGGTTTGCGTCGCGTATTTCATAGGGGTGAGTGTGCGTGCGTGTTGACCGTCTGCGTTGTAATGTGTAATCTAAAAAAAAAACACTAAAAGACATTTACTAGGTTCTGTTCAGTGTCATCCTATAAGCACGTTCAAAAGACCGAGCCGGTGGAAACGAAGTTATCAAATAATCGTAACCACATTGATGTTGACGAGCACTTCACCAACCATTGAAAAACAAATGTTGTTAACACTGAAATGAAATGTGTATTGCTACAATTTATTTATTCCCACCATTGTTTTTCATTGTACTTTGTACATTTACATATCTGTTTGCTAAGATAACTAGAATACGTTGAGGATCAAGGCCCTTACGCAACAAAACCTTGAGACCTGACTGTAGTCAGTGCGGCTACAGCTGCCACAAAGGGAAAGGCCACCACCGGCAGGTGCGCCGTCTCAGCTCTGTCATCTTACCCTGGCCAAGGTAGATCCAGTTCAAGCGGGAAACACCCATAGCGGAGCGGGAAACACCCATACACATGAAAAAGCATTGTGGTATACGCAGTGTGGCAGAGAATACGATAAATCTCGTCATCGGCGTAGTGAGAAAAAATGAGAGTTGAAATGCATTGTGGTAGACAGTGTGTTATAATAACAGAGGTGGGCATCATCGGCATGTTTGGTTGGCTTTGGATTCCGAGCTAGGAACCATTCTAACTATAAATCATTCTATGGACTCATTCCGAAGTAAGTAGGAGCCCTTAAGCGAACCCATCGTATATAAGGTCGAGGATCGGTTTACAATTCGGATGCCTTAGGGCCTTTTTGGGACCGAGGATTCCGAACACGTGTTCGCTCATCGCGGCCATTGTCTCGGAGCTGCTTCTGCGATTTTGAGGCTCGTAGTTCATTTTGTTTGCGTTTTGCGTGAGGCGCGTCCGCCGAACATGCGTTCGTCGCAGGGCATTCAACGGGATTATTGCGCATTTCTCGCTCGTAATCTACGCGATCGCGGTCCCAAACATGCCCTTAGGAACGGCCTTTAGGAACCGTTGTTGTCTTGGAGAATCAGGACACCTTATCTTGAGCGGGACCCACCATAAGGTTAAGAGCCGGCTTGCGCGATCTGAATGGAGGTGTGCCTCGGAGGACTTGATGACAATAATTCAATACGGAGACCCATGTACACAGAAGCACAAGCATACTCCCCTACGTCCCATAATACATGACGTTCTAGGAGCAGGCATGACTACCAAGGATGATGGCTAAAGACCTATGGGGGTGTTTAGTTCTTTGAAATATTTTTTTGGGTTCGCAATGTAGCACTTTTCGTTTATATTTGGTAATTATTATCCAATCATAGACTAACTAGACTCAAAAAGATTAGTCTTACACTTTTCACCAAACTGTATAATTAGTTTTTTTATTACTTATATTTAATGTTTCATTTATGTGTCAAAAGATTAATTTGATGTACAATATTGTATATCACTTTTTGGTTCACTTTTTATGAAGTGAACACACCCATCATCGGAGTACATACATATCTTATCGTGTATATATACAAGGATACGAGAGTAATTCTTCAAACTAAACGCCTCAACATTCATACATACATAAGCCGATACGGTCACAACATTCATACATACATTCAAAGCCGATTTATATAGGTTGAACTGCGTGCCAGCTAGGGCCTCAATCTGCCGTACGGAGCTTCGATACTCCAAAGTAGTAGGAATATATATTAGCACAATAGCACATGCACGCAACCTGCAATAGATTAAGGCACCCTTTCCAAATATAGCATAACACTACACCGATCGATCATTGAAATAGACCGTGAGATGCTAAGCATCTTCCTGATCCAAAATTACACAAAGTACAACGTACTACTAGAAGAACTGGTCGCTCCAGCAAACACGTAGTAGCAGTACACACTAGCCCCTGCTAATTTTAACCATGGCTAGCTCAAAACGGCATGCAATGCAATCATCACCAACTAGAGCTCGCCGCCGCGCCGCTCTAGCAAACACGTACGCGCGCATGCAGCATGGCACGCACGCCCTCCGGATTCGATCGGCCCACCAATCCATGCATCGGCCGGCTGAAAAAAACATGGGCACGCGACGCGCAGCAATAATCGATCACACGGCACGCGTCATCAGAATGTGGGCACGACGCCGTAGCCGGCGGCGAAGTCGAGCACGTAGGGGTAGGACGATGGCTGCTGATGCTGCTGCTGCGACGACGACCGCGCCGGCGGCGGCGGAGCCGCGGCGGCGAAGTCGGCGTCGGCGTCGGCGTCGTTGTCGGCGTCGTCCGCGCGCTTCGCGAAGCGCCCCTTGATCCGCGGGCGCGACTCCGCGTAGGCCTTCCGTGACGCGTAGCGGATCGTCTTCTCGAACCGCCGGTTCTTCCGCTTCTCGCGGTACCGCATCAGCCGCGCCTCCCTGCTCTCCGCGGCCGCCGTCGTCGTCGCGACGACGACCCTGCTCGCCGCCGTGAACCCGTCACTGCGCTCCGGCACCGCACCCACGTCCAAAGATGATACCTGGGTAGGAGGAGTTGCTGCGTAAGGCAGGTAGGCGGCCTTCGACTGCGCGAAGTCGAGCTCGATGACGCCGCCGGTCACGCTCCCGCCGCGGCCGCCGCACATCACGTCTGGGACAAGGCCGACCTCCGATGACGAGCCCTGCTCCACCAAAGCCAAAGTCGAAACGAAGATTAGTTACTGTAATATATAGGAATAGCAAACGATCTGAGCATAGTGACAACTGACAAGATGAGCACACTTACGCTGTGGCCGAGCGACGCCGCGGTGTAGGAGCTGTAGGACGGCTTGGCAGCGACGGCGACGGCACCACCAAAGTCAAGGTCCACAGAGCCGCCGCCGCAGGATCCGTTGTTAGGCACAACGCTGTCGGCGTGCGGGACGAACCTGCCACTGCCAGCGAAGTCTTGGCCGAGGAACGGGTCCATGACGTCCGCGAACAGGAAGTCCAGCTTACCGGCGGCATCGACCACGACCTTGGCCATCGTCGCGTCCTCGTCCTTCTCTTCCGCGGCCACGCCGAACAGCAACGCCTGATCCGCAGCCGGAGCGGGCGCGCCGATGGGCTGCACAGGCACGCGCTCGTGTCGGCGCGCCAGCGGATTGGCGTCGTGGATGTCGGCGTCGCACGCGGCGCAGAGCGCGGCCGCGTCGGCGCGGCACGTGACGGCGGCCGGCGCGCGCTCGCACACCTCGCAGACCCACACCCTGTGGTGCTGGTGCCCCCCCGCGCGTCGTGGTGCCCCCGCGTCGCACACCGCGCACAGGTACGCGCCGCCGCCAGGGCACGTCCGGCAGTGCACCGCCGCCGGCGAGCCGCCGCACGCCTCGCATCGCCGTCCCCCGACGCCCCAGTACCTCCCCACCAGGGCCTCCATCGAACGTACGTACGTGATGATCTTAGCTCCTCGACCGGCCGATCGCTCTCAACCGGCAGCCGTGATGATGGATGGCAGTGGCACTTGCTAATCGCTTGCTGCTAATGGCAGGATTAATTAGCAGGGAAGCTTGCGAAGCTGGAGCAAGCTGCGACTATTCCTTGCTTTATAGGGGAAGGAGCAGCCGCCCGCGTTCGTGTTGGTCTTGTCGCGGGCGGGTGGGCGCGCTTGTTGGGGAAGATGGTACAAGTAGGTGGGGCAGGGGCGGCGAACGTGACGTGGGCTTAGGGACACGTGGGCCGCCGTGGGCCAAGAGAAAATACGCGAAATGTTGATCTCGTGGATTTTTCGGTAGTGTGGGCCCACGTGCCGATGCCGGGTCATGGAGCCGTGGGCCCCGCTCGAGCTATCATCTTGGAGGAGCTGCTGCTGCTGGGTTAACATGAGACGAGATTAGGTCATTAGACAGCCAAAGGGCGGACAATCGCTGTACGGATTACGCTATTTAATCATGCCATCCCTGCAGCTTATCGCCGCGTGTACATGCTTGATCATCAGCTCAATCGATCACTTTGCATATATAGTATATACGAATATTTAAACTTCACGCATAGACAAACGGTTTAGTTATAGCTGCCTTTTCCCGGCACGATCGACAAAGCCTATAGCTTAAGCTTTTGACACAAGCTAACTGAACTGAAGACCAAGGTAATTTGCGTGAGTATTGTAAACGATAAGATCGAGAGCAAGGAGAAGATATTACGACGTAAGAAAGCGGCAATTCAGACGCGTCAGCGTCAGCCTCACCGCGCGGTTAACCTCAAGGGTCAAGAGGGCGCCAAGGGACAAGGGTTAGCTTTATGGTGGCCGGCTTGACGTCGTCGTCGTTTTTGGCCAGTACTTATGTCAGCCAAGTCAAAAGAACCGCAGTTAATATACTCGCAAGTAGTTAATAATAGTCGTAAGTAGTTGAAAAGTAGCATTACTTGTGAGTAATTAACGACCACTTATCTTCATCATTAACATGTGAATATGTGACATACCATCGCTTCCCGTCCACGTCCGTCTAGCTGGCTTTGCCCTCCCACTCCGGAGACCAGTCGATCGGCACTACTAGTGGGATCTGCGAGCCTGCTGTTATAAATGCGACAAGAGTAAACGATGAAGTAAATCAAAATTTAAATTGCGGGGACACAAGATTTAACGTGGAAAACCCTCCCAATGCGGGAGTAAAAACCACGGGCGCCGGCCGACAAACACTTCTCACTATATCAAGAGTCGGGTTACAAAGCCGTATGGCGGCTTACAAGAGAGAATAATAATTGTGTTGTGTTGTTTCCCGGGAGGATTGGTCTAAATATATAGGGAGGAAAACTTATGCCTCCACATCAATTAGCAATATAGTACTAATTGATGTCGCTCCGCCTTCATCTTTAAACGGGCCTTCGCCGGTGGTTGGCGCCCAATATGAATTTGGAACATATTCAACAAACTCCACCTTGAGACAAATTCCTCTTGTAGCATAAATCAACACCTTCATCCCCGAACATAATAAGAAAAATATTTACGGCCCACATAGCCTCTTGGGCTAATCAATTAAACCAACTAAGCTTTGAGCACGGCTCAAACTTAGCAAATGAGAAATGTGCTTTGTCATCATATCGGCCCGGATTAACATGAGTACTTGATCTTGCATACCTTTAACTTACCATCTTCGATCACATCACGAACAAAATGATACTTAATATCAATGTGCTTAGTCCTCTCATGGAACATCGATCTTTGGTAAGATAAATGGCACTCACGACCGTCACAATATAAATTAATGCAAGAATCAACTCCACAGCTCGGCGTACAAACCTTTCACCAAATCAATTCTTTTGCACGCCTCGGCAATGCCCATGTATTACGCACCGGTGGTAGACAAAGCAACAATCGGAAAAGTAGCCCTCCAACTCACGGCACAAGCGCCAACGGTGAACACATAACCGATAAAGTGATCTTCTCTGTCGGATCGGCACATAATCGAGAATCAACATATCCAACAAGTCCCTTCCGAGTTCTTCCAAACTCCAACCAAGAATCTGTTTGTCCCTCCGAGGTACACGAAAATCCAGCGAATCGCCCTCAATGTTCTTTACGAGATTAGACATATATCTACTAACCAAACTCATAGCATATGATAAATCCGGACGAGAGCAAACCATGGCATACATCAAAGACCCAACAAAGCACTAGCATAAGGAACTCTTGACATGTACTCAATTTACGCATCTGTACTAGGACAGGATGCGGTGACAATTTAAAGTCGGGTGCAATAGGAGTACTAACAGGACTTTGCATGATGCATGTTGAAACGGCGAAGAACTTTCTTAATATAATTATTTGACTAAGAAATAGCAAACCCAGATTTTCTATCTCTAGTAATTTCCATGCCTAGAATTTTCTTAGCGGCACCAAGATCTTTCATATCAAACTCACTACTCAACAATTTCTTCAATTTAGTGATTTCAACATTACTCTTGGCGACAAATCAACATATCATCAACATATAACAAGAGATATATAGGTGATCCATTAACATGCTTGATGTAAACACGGCTATCATATTTTGATCTCTTAAAACCATGCGACGCATAAATGAATCAAACCTTTTATTCCAGCGGCGAGGGGCTTGCTTCAAACCATACAAGGATCTCTTCGACTTGCAAACAAACTTCTCCTTGCCGGGCACTATGAACCCTTCAGTTTGGTCCATGTATATGTCCTCCTCAAGCTCTCCATGCAAAAATGCGGTTTTGACATCTAACTTTGCTCAAGCTCAAGATCATGTGAAGCAACAATACTAAAGAAAGTACGAATGGTGCTATGCTTGACAACCGGAGAGAACACATCATTATAATCAACACCGAGAATTTGATCGTAGCCTTTTGCTACTAACCTTGCCTTATACTTTGGAGGCTCACTTGGAGATAAACCCTCCTTTCTCTTGAAGATCCACTTGCGTGATTTGTCTTCTTTTTCTTAGGCAATGGAACAACATCCCAAGTGCAATTCTTCTCCGTAGACCGCATCTCTTCATGCATAGCTGAAACCCACTTCTCACGATCACCACAACCAATAGCTTCTTTGTAAGTGGTTGGCTCATGAACATTCTCCACCGCTTCGGCCACAACTCAAGGCATAATAAGATAAGTTACATTCTTCAATAAGGCGGGTGGAGCACCACAACTTCTCTTTGATCTGCGTTGAGCAATAGGCGGTCGAGGCGACTCCTCGGTCCGCACACCGGAGTTTGTTGAACATCATCATGAGCATCATCATCGGCAACCGGTTTCTGAGCAGGCTTCACACAAGACACTGTCTCCGGCATCATCATGCTCCACACGCACACCGATATCTTTGCAACTCTTTTTTCGAAATTTACGGAACATGATCGAGGACAAAGCGTCATTAAACATCACGCATTCATTGAAAACAACACTCCACGCTCATAAAAGTCTTTCTGTTTCAGGATTCCACAATTTATAGCCTTTAACTCCCTAACCATAACCAAGAAAAAGACATTTAACGACTCTAGGCTCTAATTTTCCATTATCAACATGAGCATAAGCGGTCGCGACCAAAAACTCTCAACCGTGAATAATCGGCAAGTGTACGGACCATACCTCAATAGGAGTTTTCTTATTTAGTGGAATAGAAGGCGACTTTGTTTATCAAGTAACATGCGGTGTTAGCGGCCGGCCAAAAGCGCTTGCTCATCCTTGCATTGGGCCGGCATGCAACGAGCCCTTGATATGATGGTTACGTTCATGCGTTCGGCCACACCATTCTCGGCGGGGGGTATGCGGTATGGTGTGATGTCTTAAAATGCCTTCTTATGCGCAATAATCATTAAAAGCAACCCGAACAAAACTCTCCACCATTATCGGTCTGAAGCAATTTTACTTTTTTATCGGTTTGCCTTTCTATCATCACTTTCCAATCTTTAAAAGCGACAAAGGTATCATCTTTATTTTTTTAGAAAATAAGGCCAAACCCTTCTAGAGTAGTCATCAATAATAGTAAGCATGTAACGAGCACCACCAAGAGAAGGCTTACGAGGCGGACCCCCATAAGTCGGCATGTACATAATCAAGTGTACCTTTAGTGGTATGAACGAGGTGTTGAATTTTACCCTTTTATGCTTCGAAAATACAATGCTCACAAAACTTCATGCTACTCGAAGTGCGACCATCGGAAGGTCTCTCTTTATCAATTACGCCATACCGGCTTGACTCATATGTCCCAAACGCTTATGCCAAAGGTTAGTCTTACTAGGTTCATCATTAGAAACAGCGGCGGCGGAAAAATGAGAACCATGTAAAGTACTTCCTCTAAGAACATATAACTTGGCGGAATTCATATCACCTTTCAAACAAACAAGGGAACCTTTTGATACCTTTAGAACGCCATTGGAACCGAGTAATTTGCAACCTTACGCATCAAGCGTCTTTGGCGAGATAAGATTTCTAGACATCCCCGGTATGTACGACATTTTTAGAGTCGCGTGTCATGCCATCATGAGCCTTGATCGGAACCGATCCGATCCCCACAATCTCACATGGGTTATGTCGTCCCCATACGCACAACATCTCCATTACCGCACGGGCTTAAATGAACTAAACCAATCTCGTTAGTGCGGATATGAAATGAACATCTTGAATCAAGTATCCATTCATCATGACGAGGAAACGGCCGGCAAAACTACGGACAATCTCACGAATCGAGAATCATCGGCGGCCAGGAAGCAACGGCAACCTTACCATCCGGCTTATTTTTATTCTTGTCCTTAGCCTTCAACTTGGACAATCCTCAATAAAATGAGTTTTCTTCTTACAATACTTACGAAATTTCTTAGGTGGTCCGGACTTTGAGCGACTTTTGTGACGATCGTTGTTGTCACCGGGAGGATTTATGCTCGGTTACGCCTCTCACACGCAAAGCGTCGCCCTTGGATGACGGCGTGCCATCGACACCATGCCTTTCATCTTCTCCCTAGGCGGGTGCCTCATAAACTTCCGTAAAGGGTTAGTTCATCACGGCTCGGCAATATGGTGTCACGAAAATTTGCATACGAAGAGGGCAAAGAACATAACGACAAAAGACCTAAGTCCTCATCATCATACTTAACCTCCATCGACACTAGGTCGGCAACGATCTCCTTGAACACGGATATGTGGCTCATCACGGAATCACTCTCCTTCATCTTGAGTGAACGACTTCATCTTCATGTGCATCTTCTTTGGTAAGATCCTTTGACATCTGGTCGATTCAGTTTCAACCAAAGTTACGCGGCGGTCTTTTCTGCGGCACCTCTTGCAAGATATCATTATGGAGATGAAGTTGAATTAGAGACGAGCCTTACGATCCCTCCGCTTCTCCTCGGAAGTCAATCGGGGGCGGCTTCTTCCCCCAAACCTTCCAACGCCTCATCATAATCCTCCTTACGCCCGAGAATTGCCCGCATCTTGACTTGCCATAGCGAGAACCGCGTCTTGTAATCCGACAGCGGTAGATCAAACTTCATCGGCGTCGCCATTGAACACTAATCGACAACCAAAGCTCCGATGCCAATTGTTATAAATGCGACAAGAGTAAACGATGAAGTAAATCAAAATTTAAATTGCGGGGACACAAGATTTAACGTGGAAAACCCTCCCAATGCGGAGAGTAAAAAACCACGCGCGCCCGGCCGACAAACACTTCTCACTATATCAAGAGTCGGGTTACAAAGCCGTATGGCGGCTTACAAGAGAGAAGGAATAATTGTGTTGTGTTGTTTCCCAGGGAGGATTGGTCTAAATATATAGGGAGGAAAACTTATGCCTCCACATCAATTAGCAATATGGTACTAATTGATGTCGCTCCGTCTTCATCTTTAAACGGGCCTTCAGTAGTTGGCAGCCCAATATGAATTTGGAACATATTCCAACACCTGCGACGACGTGCAGGGCTCGCGCGAAATGTCGCAAATGGCCTTGGTGCATGACCCGGGTTATAGTAACTTCACCGAGCTATTTTGAACTTATCGTGGAGTCCACGCAGATCATGTATTCAATGTCACTAGTGTT
Organism: Hyparrhenia diplandra; assembly: GCA_015847255.1. Classification (NCBI taxonomy): domain Eukaryota; kingdom Viridiplantae; phylum Streptophyta; class Magnoliopsida; order Poales; family Poaceae; genus Hyparrhenia; species Hyparrhenia diplandra. The sequence goes on along the minus strand of JADLZK010008780.1, from coordinate 2,125 downwards.
TAATTGCGCCGACGTATATCTACCCCGTAGATTTCAATGCCGTAGCTGTCGACGACGACGACGACAGGGATAGCTCTCGCGCGCTCTTGACCTACTATTTGTATTTGTAGACGTTTCTCGTGTCGTGAAGTAAGAAATTATCCGCCCTCGCGAATTTTCTAGAACAGTCTAAAACTGTTTTAGTTTTGAACAAATACACGTCAAGAATCGCGCCCGCGATCGCGTGTGGAGACTATAGCCCCCGGCCGGCACCGTAAACGTTTGTTGAACAAGTCTGTGTGCTGTGATGATGAAAATCCTTCCGGATACCGTGAACAGAGAGAACAGTCCGTGTGATAGATGCGGGAAAGATGACAAACCGTCCAAAACTCGTCTCTCCAGAGGGAAATCTCCCTCGGAAACACCAACGGATTCGGTGCGCCAAGGCCGAGGGCCCCTGCCGGCCGCCGGCATGCAAATCCGATCGATCCACCGCAACTTTGGCACGCGCGCATATGCACGCTGCCCGTGCTCGGCAGGCCGCGCGCTCGCTCATCGGCACGGCCGGCGGGGATCGATCTGCCCGCGTTGACGCGCACGCGAGGTCGAGCGAGCGAGCACGCATGCAAGTTGACGACGACGCGGACGCCCGCCGCGTCGCGTCGCGTCTCGCCGCCCAGCCCCGACCCGTTCGCTGGCCGCCGTTGCCCGGGCGACGATCGCGTCCCGTGACCTGCCGCCGAGGGCAACGGGGACGGGGACGTTCGTGCACGGGAGGGGCAAGCGGGTCATTTTGGGCGCGTGGGTGATGACGAACGGGATGTCGTCATATCCCGTGAAACGGACAGCGACAGCGCGGCCGCGATCCGGTGCGGCGCCGGCCGGCATGTGCCCTTGCTGCTGCTGTACCCTATCCAGCAGGCTCAGTGTCGATCCAGTGCGCTACTGGTTGGTTGCCGCTTCTGCGAGCATCTCCGCTGGAGATCGTGCCATTATTAGCTGGCGAGATGATCTTCGTCTCCGATGCTTCTGGAGCTAAGGTATTTTTATAAGATGATGAAGCTTGGATCGTTTTAGGTGTACTTTCAAAAACATGATGATTTCATTTGAAGTCGTAGACATTATATATGCGGTTTTATGCACAAATCGTGTAAAGGGAAAGAAAACAGTCGGGTTGCATGGGCAAGGCAAAATGCAATGTGCAGCGGCGCATGTGCCAGTTTCTTGTTGCAGTGTAGTACGTCTTCCTACTGCTACTTTTGACTTGGGATCATAGGAGATCATGCATGTCCATTTCAGCATCTTTTCGAAGTTATGAGCGCTCATTAATCAGTGGCGTTGAAGTCTCAGGATGTCACGGATCGGAGGATGCCCGGATGGGCAGCACACCCACGCCCGATCGGGGAGCCCCAATCAATCGGCAGGGCGGTGCCCGTGCCGGTGCGCGTATCGACGAGCTCCAGCATGGGATGGGCCGGCCGGCCGGGGATGGTGGTGTGGGTGGGCAGGTTGACGCGCGCGCTACGATTGGCCGATCCGTGCCGCCAACCCCAACTCCCTGGCGGCGGTGGGGCCCATCCCAGCCGCCATCTTTGTTCAAGCTCCTGCTGCTGCTGTGATCATGCTGTGTGTGATGATGGATATCCATCCATCCTGTCAATCAAGCAAGCCCTGTGCCGTGCCCGTGAGAAGGGGAGATTCGGTGGGTCGGGTTGGGGGATTGGGGCTGTGCATGCTTCTGCCGTGGATGCGCAGCCACTCGATCGATCGCCGCCGACTGCAAAGAGTCACGTACCCATCACCGTGTGATATGGGCGGTCGCCGCCGGTTTGTGTGTGATGCGATACAGCCTGCAGCCTCAACTGTTCGAGGCTGGTGGTGGGTACCTGTGCCTGGGTGGCGAGAGTTCCAGACGGTTCCGTTGCCTGCAACTGCAACTGCACGTGTAGCTCCTGTTCCTAGATGCGATCCATACGCTACTGTGACACACTGCGTGATCCAGTTTGCGTGTTGTAGTATGGTGGTGTGAGCTGCTTTTTCGCACGCGCCTTGTTTTTGATCGATCCGTTTCAAAAGAGGGAGAAAAGTTATTACTCTTCGGTCCATAAAACAAGAAAAAAGATCAGTGGCCTGCAGCTTGAGAAAA
>JADLZK010008779.1:0-185008 GCA_015847255.1 Hyparrhenia diplandra | reverse complement strand
GAGGTTGGAAAGGCTGCTCTCAGATCTTTCTTTGTGTTGCAGATGAAACTATGTGATCCATTATACAGAACAAATGCATTATACACAACTCTAGTTTATAGCACTCTCTTCTAACTATACAGGTAAAACCTATCGGTTGTGGTTGAAATTCACCAGCTATTAACTAGCATCTATAAAAAGGTAAAGGTCAAAAAAAAGGTAACATGATTAGGATGTCACTTGACTGCACCTACTGCATTTCTTCCTTTGCTTCTGAATTGCTCCCTATTCTTTCTTCTCACTTCCATTGGCTGCCCAAAGGAATAAGGCCGGAATGCACCGATGAGAACGGTGGAAGGCGCCATGTTGAGGCTTGGCTTTGCCTTGTGCATACCCTTCTTTGGGCTATTCAGGTAAGATTTCACGTGGCCAAATATTAGGCTTGGCATTTTCTTTAGCTCAACGACCGATGACGAGAAGAATTCTTCTGGGGCTCCATCAGCCAATGAATCTAAACTATAACCAATTGATGCATCCAAATGGGGAGGAGGAAATCTCTCCAGTTTGGTTGTACTTGTGCTTGTCACCAACCTTGGTACCTGAAGATTAAATCACCATATTTAAACATTTATTTGTGTTTTCTGTGGCTACAAAGTTGCTTGAATGTAGCTTTTGATGTAAAAATATTGATGCAAACATTGCCAAAACAGTAGAAATTTAAGCATCTTGATGTTGAGGTTTGAACCAAATTCTTGCAGATGAAAAGGGGAAATTTTAAGCACCTTCAGATTTGCTTGCGGCTTATTATTGGCATCTGGAGTAAAAACTCTGCGCCCAGGATTTTGTGATGTGTGCTGTCTGTTTCTGTGACGTTCTACTGACCCATTAACCCTCGACTTCCTGAAAATAACCAGACATTGAAGCTTTCCATGAACAAAAGAAAATAGCTGCAATAAGTTCAAAGAGTGGCACCAAACCTTTTATGCTTCTCATACTTCAACTTCACGTCTCTTTCTTTGCATGGTGGATAGCGTGGAAGGCTCGATGGTTCACAGGCATATGGTTCTGTCCTGAAGAACTGAATCCACAGTAAAAAAAAAAAAGAACTTGATAAGCACAGCTGAACAAAGGACCACTTATTATTTGTTTCCAACTAAAGCACTAATCTCTACGATACACGAATGCAAATTACCCTGATCCATGCGATCATGATCAGCCGCAGATTATTCTTTTGCATAATGTCTGGTCATAATTTATCTTTTTATTTGTTTTGTATTTGTTTGATGCAGCAGTTCATTTTAGATGCCTTGAGGGTGATAGGGTAGTATTAACCTCACTGTTCAGAGCATCAGTTGCAGTGCCTCTCATATCTGGATCAATCGATAGGAGAGTCTCGAGAAGTGATAGGGTAGATGGTGGCACATCTTTAAATTTTTCAGCTAGGCACCGTGGATATGGTTTGAATGTAGGATGAGCGAACTTCATTTTCTCCCAGTAATCGTCTGATGGAGTACCACATAACTTGAAAACCTTGTGCAATTGTTCCACCTAAACAAACCACTTGTTAAAAGACAAAACCAAATGATACCCTGCATATCCAAGACACATTTCAGCTAGACCAAACCAAGTACCTCTGTTCTTCCGGGGAATATCGGCTCGCCAAGAAGCAGTTCTGCCAATATGCAACCCACACTCCAAAGATCAACACCGACACCATAGTGAGTTGCTCCTAACAAGAGTTCAGGTGGACGATACCAAAGCGTAATCACTTGGCTAGTCATGGGCCGCACGTTCTCAGGATCATAAGAGGTGGCAAGTCCAAAGTCAGCTATTTTAAGAATTCCATCGCTGCTGACAAGTAAGTTCGAGGTCTTGATGTCACGGTGCAGAACACCATTGTTATGACAGTGTTCAATCCCGGAGAGTAACTGTTTCATGTAGCACTTCACCTGCAAACGAGGAAATAATAGGCTTCATGAGTACATACATGTAATTAAAAAATAAGGCATACATTTGTCAGTAACCATGTAGCTGGAAAACATTTCATAGTTGGACCCTTCCTTTTCAGAAAAAAGAAAGTAACTGAGAACATTTCACAATTTCAAATGCCAGTGGTTCAATTTTTTACTGAACAAGGTTGGCTCATTTCCATCTAGTCCAAACGGCAATACATAGCTTTTTATACAGGATAAATAGATCCAGAGACAGATTCCAGTCAGTTAACTGCAGCCAGTGTTGACGGTTGAAATGACTTTAGTCCGTTGAAGGGATTTCCCGGAAGCAGTGTGCGCACAAAAAACACACGGCACCTGTCTCTATCAATTGGACTGGAGCCTGTGTTCAAAGTTCAAACCTAGGAATACTCTGCTTCACTTAGTCTAACAGATTTCCTGGTCCACATCATCGTGGTGTTCCAGTCTGATGGATTTGTTTTCTTCTTGCAGAAAGGTTAAAACAGAATTCCACTGCTAATAATCAGTCAATGATACTTCTTCTAGAACTAATGAAAGAAGTTACATCAACTACACAGCATTTGGTCTCCCAAATAGAAGACTTGTCTTAAAAATATATAATATATTCAGACAGCGCTATAGATGTTTCAGTTTCACTTTCTTTCTCCAACACCTGGGAGCCGCTTGCGTACCCTTTTGTGCTCCATCGAAAGAGGGATCAAATGAAGTTCAGAATGGCGCATGTTATGCCATTAGTAATAGTAACTTTACGTAGTTGTTACAGTGTATGCAATTTAGTTTCAGCAAAGAAATCCCATGCATGTTCAATTAGACCCCATTCCTTTGCTGCATGCAGTTGAATTCACAAGCACAGTAGTCCTGACCGCACTATCCTAAGCAGTAAGGAATCCAACTACAAGATGCCAAAATTTAATTCCGTGTTAAGTTGCCTAATCCCAGACTAGCAGGAAACCAAAAGTTTGGTTAGACTCTCCACATCACCAATCAGAAGTCTAGATAAGTTATCAATCATATCATGCATCACCAATTTATTATAATTCGTTTTGCCCGTTTCACACGGTCATCAAATTACAATTCAGTTTTGGGAACTCAAATTTCCAAGCACGGTGACAGGGATCATACCTGAGGCAAGGACAGGCGGCGGCCGGAGGCAGTTGCGCAGGCGGTGAGGCCAGTGAGGTCATGCTCCATGTACTCGAAGACGAGGTAGAGGGACGGCGCCGTGTTGAGGCGGGAGGTGACGAGGCCGTTGAGGCGGACGACGTTGGGGTGGTCGCCGAGGCGGCGGAGCAGGGCGATCTCCCGCGCCATGAACCGCGCGCTCTCGGCCTCGCCGACGCCATCCACACGCACCTTCTTGAGCGCCACCACGCGGCCGCTCTCCACCTCAATCGCCTTGTACACGTTGCTGTACGTGCCCGAACCAATCTGCACGCATATAGGAGTATTTTATTTTTCAAAAAAAAATCATATCGTCCAGTTGGGCAAGGCAAGCAACGAAATTTAGTTGATTTCTTTCTGTTCATTCAGTGATCCAATCCATTGACTTGGTTCTTATAAATAAAAAAAAAAAGACAAAAAGGAAAAGCAAATCCAGAACAACTCGTTTCTTTGAAAAGACCAGAGAAGATGTTAACATTAGCAGGTACTCCAATTGAATACGAACGCATGCAAGTTGACTTTTCCATTCGTCCTTACCGATTACGAATTCTTGTGACACGGACAACATATAAAGTATGAACATAAATGATGGAGCTAGCTGTGCTTTTTTTTTATATATAAAAAAATCTCTGAAGAAAAGCTGGGGATTAGCTAGTTCATCCTACTCCCTCCGTAAGTACTTTTTTTGTTCCCAGCCGGTGCGAGTACTGAACAGGTGATATGATACGCTAACAACTCGATCAATTACCAACGACAACCAGAAAAAAGCAACAACTGAAATTACTCGCCGAATTCAACCTGTCTGGCCAATGGTGACTCGCCGTCGGCCACACGGGCTTTTGTAACTTTGTTCTCACTTCTTCTTAATGCAGCACGTGCAAAGCACGCTTTCGAAAAAAAAAAAATTACTCGCCGAATTCCGGCAACCGACGATCGCGTACGACAAGCACGAACGAACAAATCGGAGCAACGAAGAACAAAAGGCAAGCTGAAATCTTTCCCCGGCCAACAACCCCGGTTCGGTTCCCATGAAAACGCCAGTTAACTACTACTGCTACTACCAAGGAAGCAACATCAAGCAATTGCAAGCACGGGCAAGGATCGCCAGGCCTCTCACCTTCTCGAGCTTCTGGAAGGCGTCGGCACCGCGGGGCGTCCAGCCGCGGAGCGCGTCGCCGGCGGCCTCGGAGAGCCAGAGCGGCCACCCAGACGAGTCCTTCTTCACCGCCGCGATGTGCTCCGGCTGCGGCGCCTGCAGCTGCACCTCCTGTTTGTCGTTGTCGCCTCTCCTCCTGCGGCGGTCGCGGCGGCGGCGGGGAAGAAGAGGGAGGACCCGGGCGCGGTGGCGAGCTTACCGAGGATGCAGCCCATCGCGGGGCCGCGTCATGTGATGTGCCGCTGGGCGACGGCGCGGCAGGTCGCCCACGGCGGGCGGCCGAGGCGGTTGCTGGGAAAACGTAGGGAGGACGCGGGAAGGAGAGGGAAATGGGAGACCGTCTCAAGTCTCTGCTGCCCGCTGTGCTTTTGTGACGACGGTTTGGCACTCTGCTGGGTTTTTACTACTCCTACCTGGCAGAATATTACAGCGCCTTTTTTAAAATTTCAAAACTACACGGGCACCTATGTGAACGCTGATATGTGCTATGTGTAGATACATGGTAAAAGTATCTTATAATTTGAAACGGTTGGTAGCAGAGTTTAAAATTTTTGTCCTACAAAAACAAGTAAGTAAATTAATTAATGCGTTCAAGTCAGACATCTATCAAGGAAATACTTGACAAGGAAATGGTCAACTAATTTCAAGATTCCATAAAAGGTTTGTGCCAAGAAATGTGAAACAACGATCACCTTCTGGTTCAATACCATTTCCATTTTGGAAGCTAAACCTATACATACACATATTTCAATGGATATGAAATAAGGCAAGTCTCAATGGAGAGTTTCACCTCCGGTTTTCAAGATGTAAAATTTTAGCATGAAATAGGCGTCCCCTCAATGCACGTTTCATTTACATTTATTTAGGCTCACGGGTCCCACGTCTCTCTCTCAATGCATGGTTTAATTGCATAGTTCCATGGTGAACGCTATTTCTCTCTCAATGGGAGTTTCACAATCGTTTCCAACACATGTGAAACAGTGCCTTGCAAAGGTTTCACCATGGTGAAACTTTTTACTTCTCTCTCCTAGGAGTTTCATGCAAAAAGTGAAACTTTGCTAATGTGGCAATGTATTTAATGTGCATGAAACACTCGTGAAACTCCCATTGAGACCGAATGATTGTGCTTATTTTTTTGTACATGATATTATTCCCATCTATGATAATAACAAATGCTGACCAAGTGTGGGGTGTGATGTTTTTTAGCGTAAAGACCTTCGTCCACTTTGCTTGAACTTACAGTGTATCAGCAATGGTGCAGTGTCTTTTCTTACAACAAAACAATATCAGCCAGAGAAACCACAACCATTCTTCTAAGGTCTACCGTAATATAAAATGGGGCGCCTTCTAGAGTTAAATCATATGGTATCTTCAATAATTAGGATTTGAAGTTTAGACAGTAGAGTTGATAGATGAGGGGGTCCCAACTGCCCAATCCGTTTGACAAGAAAAAAAAAAAGGATCCCCGGGATTAAAGGGTTCACACTTGACACGCAAAAATTCAAAAGGTCCGTCCTTTTACACCTATGAAAAAAAAAACATCTCGGATTCTCGGTTCACACCAATAATAACTGGTACTCCGTAGTCTGGTAGCCCAAGTAAAATTCACTTATTAATTTCTCATCTACATGAACTCGCAAATTCAGGATAAATTCTTTGCTGTCGCAAGGGCACGTTCAGTTGATGAAAAGTGAACCCGAAAAGTGCTACAATACCTATCACATCAAATCTCTTAACGCATGCATGGAACACTAAATGTAGTTAAATAAAAAAAATTGCATAGTTTGACTGAAAAGTGCGATACGAATCTTTTAATACTAGTTAGTCCACGATAGGACAATAATTACCAAATACAAACGAAAAGTGCTACAGTACCTAAACCTAAAATATTTCACCAACTAAACACTGCACACTCTCCACAGACCAGAAACAGTTTATTCTCCATTCCAAATAAAGTTTCCAAATAGATGCTACTTTTTTACATGAACATCTGGGTTCATTCTGGATCCGATTTTCCACGCTTGCGCAAGCACTATGGACCGGCATTTACATGCATGCACTGCGCAGTAGCTATCAGAGAGTACAGCATTCTTTGCAGAAACTTGTTTCTCCTTTAACAGTAGTCCTTCTCCTTTAGCAGCCTTCGCCCTCTCTTTCTTTCCTGCATCGATGGCCATTTTTCCCGATCCCTGAACCTGATGGGTTGGAATCACCGGCCGGACACAGATCTCGGGGCCTGCTACTAGCAGGCAGCGGCAAGCTGCCATGGCGAGCTTGACCACAAGTGCAGAGCAGCATGACAGCAACATCACAGTGCAGAGTCGTGTAGTGTAGCCAGCCGTCAGCCGAGCCTAAGCCTAGTGACTGAGATAACAGGCAGCCAAACTTGGGGTCACAGGTCAGGGTTTAGTTGGATTGCATTGCCTAACGAACAACGACTCGGTCAGGACTGAGGATCATCCAAACCAGCAGCAGTTGCTTGCTGTTGGTGTTGGTGGTGATAACACAACACACGATGGCCATGATTATTGGGTCACACTGTATGTGGTAGTAGTGCATTACTAGTGCTCTTCTCACTCACTCACACGCACACCAACCAGCAGGCATACCAAATCATTTCATTCCACAAAGCGAATTAATCAGCTTCCATGTTCTTGTCTTCGTAGGTCTTAACTGCCACCGGCCTTCTCCTTGTGTCGGTTTGGTTTGGCTGAAACAACTGAACAATATTCAGACAGGCACTGAATCTATGATCTATCTATCCATGGCCTACTCACTCTCTGTGCTGACTGTCCGAAGAGTGCACCAGCAAATTTAGACCTCAGATCTGTTGGAGCCAGTGACAAAGCCAGGATATTAGGGAGGGTTAAACACATCTTACACGTACAACGGCTTCTTATTAAAGCAATGGTGAAAAATTTTAGGCAGGGCATAGAAGGGCTCCATGGACACACCAGCAGTAGGGCGGGCTCGAACCCGGGTTGCCCTACTACTGGCTTCGTCCCTGGTTGGAGCTGTTTGGAGCCATGAGAAACATGGTCTTTTAGACGATAGCCTCCATGTCCCTGCAGAAAACAGTTTAGATGCCTGTAGATCATATCTAGCCGGTTAGATAGGTTGTTAACGAGTTGCCGTCTATCTGTTTAGGTGTCTACATGTTTAGCCCACCTTTTGCTTACCGGTGAACAGTTGAACAGCATTCATCCATCATACATCCATCATCCATCCATGCATATAAGATTCTCGATTGATATCCAGGCATGGCCGGCCTCTGATCGATGGAGCAAATTGTTCACAAGGAAAAAAAAAAGAGAGGCATGCAGGGTTGGATGCAGCTGGTATTAGATGCATGCATGTGGTGGATAACAACAGGTCATCAGCGCTGGTAAGGCTGTTAGTTAAGGAGTTGCCATCTGTGTGCATCCGTTCCACGGCACCGTTACTTGCAACAACAGCGACGAACAACTAGACGACACCTGTGTTCTGCAGCGTCGACGACAACTAGCAGCAGCAGAGAGTACCGTGGTGCCTGCCCCTCCTCTGAGCAGCAGCACGCAGTTACTCCCTGACAGCAAGACAAAACAACCTTGAGAGAGCAGTAAATCGTCTGTTAACCTCTGTCAAATCGTAATGGTTTACAGCGATGTTTTTGTTCGCATGTATGAGAAGTGAATTCCTTCGTACGGAATTTATATATAATAAAAGGAATTGTTTTACATACTACTATGAGAAAGGGCATTTCACCAAGATCTTAGAAGTCGGAGCAGTCATATTGCAGTCTCACTCAGAAGGAGACCTGAGCAGAGGCTGAGCCCCAGAGGTGAGGCAGGCTGGCAAAACACAAAGCAGCCTCAGCCTGCATGGACGGCATGGCAGCAGCATTGACCACCGGCGGGGGCGGCATGTCAGTGTCACATGTGGCCGGCGGCTTAAGTTGCTTAAGCCACTGATTGCTTGCTTAAAAGTAAAACGCGTTTTATGTTCGCAAAGAAAAAGTAAAATAAACGAGTTTTGGTTCTAGGACCTGTCTGATTGACCAATAATAAGTTGCTCTCTATAAAAAACTCTAGCTGATCTAAACTGTTTAACCGACCAATTTTTATAATAAAAAGTTCTTAACTAGTTTTCTCTTAAACCATTGCATCTTATCAATAGCTTAACTGACCCAAACGGAGCTATAGTCATTTAACTACAGCGACATGTATGTCGTTGTGAGTTGGAGAAAGAGATAACCCGAAGGTCGCCAACTAATGTAAGTACTCTACTACTCCTACCCCCATTGTTTCGCCTCACAAGGGTTGTAGCTCCTGCATGTAAAGCATTGTGTGATATTGCGTTACTGTAGTAGAAAAAAAAGACAGGTATTCCATCTCCGAAACAAAACAACGTGAAAGAAAAAACATTATTTTGAGCAACATTGGCTCTGTGCTATAATGGTGGAGCCAGAGAGCCGCATAGAGCCTCTCTCTAGACGTGTCCTTTATTAGTGCTACTCCTATATAACAGAGAGTAGTAAAAAGTTGAGTTATATACATGGCATGGCACCAACCCCAAACGTGTAGAACACACTGTTTGCATTGGAGCTTTAACTAACCCAACCAAAATGCATGTGAATCACGTATGTAAACACACAGCACAGAGGAGACAAATAAAGCGAAAAAGTCTAAATCACACCCCCATCTATGGAAGGTGGACTGCATAACCCCAATCTATCAAACGGTCTAAATCACCCCTAAACTTTTCAAAACCGGTCAAATTACCCCCTAAAGCAGTTTTAAAAAAAATCATAAAAAATCATAAAAAAATCATAAAATAAAAAAATAAAATTGTGTTAGACTCCAAATGAGTAGATCTACGCAATGAACATATAAAATGATATACTTTTAGTACGTTTTTTACAACTACGAGGAAAAAGCATAAATCTAAAGGTACAACAACAAAAAATATACTAAAAGCATACCATATTATATGTTCACCGCGTAGATCTACTCATTTGGAGTCTAACACAATTTTATTTTTCATTTTATGATTTTTCTATGATTTTCTATGATTTTTCAAAACTGCTTTAGAGGGTAATTTGACCGGTTTTGAAAAATTCAGGGGGATGATTTAGACCGTTTGATAGGTTGGAGGGTTATGTAGTCCACCTCCCATGGGTGGGGGTGTGATTTAGACTTTTTCCCAAATTAAAGCATGCATGCTGCTCCTATATACAGTGACTGCCGTTCCAGGAACACAAGAACACGGGCAAGGGAAACATCTCGGATCGTCTTCTGAGACAATCGTCTGTTTTTTTTTTTTTTTTTTCTCGAATATACACACATATCATCATTGTATTAGAAATGAGAAAAATGTTCGAAGTACATGAGTTCCGCTCCCGGCGTTAGTTTTCTGTAAGGATTATAACCCATAGTGTGGCTTTATGGGACTATCCTTGCACTAGCACCTCCAGCCCCTTTTGCGCTTCTGCTTTGACATGCTGCAGAACCTCCATAACCATCCAATTATTAAGTACACAGGTGTTTGATGTGTCACGGTCTGGCAGGCCAACTACTCCCGGAAAAACGAAACTAAGATGCGCGTGGAGCTTTGACTAGTGTAGCTGTAGAGTAAAGTCGCCGCCGCTTGCCATCAGTGGCCACACCACACCACACAGGAGAGTCAGGAGTAGCCGAGTAGGACGGGAACGCCGGGATGGACTCACTGTGGCCAAACCAAACCACCACCGCCATGCAGCTGGGTGCCTCCAACCCGGCCCCTGCAGCGGCACCGATCACGATCACCACTCCCCCACGAGAACCGCCACTAGCTAGGACAAGGACGACAATGGTTGTTTGAAGGGATTGAAACCAGCGGAGTGATCTGCCAATGTGCATTGGTTTGGTCGCCCTGCCCGACCTTGTGCTTGGCTGCTTGCACGGGCTAGTTTAGCGTTCTTGTCATCTTCACCTTTCAGTCCTGCTGACTATACTAGACTTACTCCTCCGTCTCAAAAATAGTTGTCGTTTTGGGTGTTCGCCACGACTTTGATTCGATTTGTATAAAATATGTGCAATATTTAAATTTCGAAATAAATTTGTTAAAAAAACTAGACTTAAAGATCTTTCCGATGATACTAATTACTTAGCATAAATATTTGTATATTTTAAAATAAAATTGCCGGCAGTTGTTTTTTAAAGGGAAGCGAAAAACGACAACTATTTTGAGACGGAGGGAGTACAATTCTATCCACCATTTTTAGATGCTACAATTTGCAATTATTCACGAAAAATTTTCTCAGTCTTGCTGCTCTGCGGCTCTCCTTATGTATGCGTACTGTACTACGCATCTTATGCCTTTGACTCCGCGGAGGTGACGCTGAAAAAGACGCTCTGTTCGTTTGGACTACCAGCGCTTATCGGCCAGCCATTCAACAATATTTTCTCTCACAAAGCGTCGGTAGGTCAGCGATCCTTTCTCTCGGAACAAATCAGCACTACCAACCAAAGATCGACCAAACGAACAGGGCGAAGAGCAATTCCTGGATGACATACGTATCTCCTTCCTTGTACGTACTTGATTTCTTTTTCTTTCCTCGTGTTGGTGTTGCTAGCTGGCTGCTGGCACAATAAATAAATAGATAGATAAGTGTGTATTATTGATATATGCGTGTTGGTCACACACCGATCAACGAACGGAACGGTGCCTTTTTTTTGGGGTCAAGCAAAGCAAGCTGCCGTCGACCCGACCCGGTCTTGTGCGGCTCCTTGCTTTCGTTGCCATCTTGAGGACGACGTGTGTGACTGACTGATTGGGTGATGTCGTCGTTCGCGTTGGCTGACTGACCTGCTGAACGCGTACTACATGGGGAATGGATCACAGTCACAGGGTGTGGACGCCGTGCACCCCATTTTCAGCTCCTTTCCCCGTCTTAGTTGCCACTCAGCGTTTGGCACTCACTCACTCCAGCCAGAGCCAAAGCCAGGGATGATCTGTGGAACGGATAGACCATGGGTGGGATGGGATTCCCGTGTCAAATCAAATCGTGCCCCGCCCGCCCGGCCGTGACCCTTTGGTGTGATTGCCTCATTGAAAACAGCTTTGATTCTGACGGTTGCCAACAAGTCAGAAATCCTGCCTCTTTCTCCACAAGAAAAGGCTTCGGTTCCTCGATGGCTTTGTTATTGAAATCGTGTTTGAAAACAGCTTCGATTCTGACTGTTTGAAGCCGGAGCCACTTCGCTGGTGCCATACAATACGTCCGTCCCTTAAAAGGCTAAACTTGTCACTGCGTGCGTGGCTTCGCTTCAGGCTCTGTCGTGTGGCTCGTCTGGCTTCAGGCTTGTTCTTCAAATTCAATTCGAGGTCAACGCGCACCCCGGCTTTACCTTACGTACCGACCGAGTTGGACCAATGAGCTTGGTCAACCGTCGGAGCTTTCGTTTCAACGTGTCGTGTTTGACCCAACACAAGCTTCGAGACGACCATGAAGCCCTGTACCTGCCGTCGGTGTGGAGGAAACCAGCGCCCGAAAAGTCCACGTCATCAAAAATATTTTTGTCCGTCCGATCTTCGATCCAACGGTTCTCGTGGTTCCTCTGCATCATATATATACCAGCTCCACCCCTAACCCTAACCCTACCTCACTCTCCCATCCCAGCCGCCTCCTCCCCTCTCCCTCCTCTCTCCACGCCCGGCCAGGTTCGTGCTCCCGCCCGTGGCCTCGCCCGGCCTCTCCTTCCCCTCCCTCTCCCTCCGGCGCCCGGCGGTATTGGCGCCGCAGCCGGGCGCGCGCGGTCGGTCGGGAGCGGGCGTGCGGCGGCCGGCCCGGCGACCTGTGGCGGCGGCGTGCCGCTGTGTGGCGGCCGGCCGGGCGGCGGCCCTCCCCAGCGGCGGCGGCGGCGCGCCGAAACACCCCGCCATGTGATGCCCGGTAATTTGATTTCAAGCCTATCGAGGGATTTGAGTTGAATCTTTTTTTTTTTTTTTGGGGATTCGAGTTGAATCCACTTCGATGGGGTTTCGTGAGCAATCGATGAAATGTGAATTTTCATTTCGACGGGGTTTTCGTGAGTAGTCAGTGGAATGAGAGTTTTGGGGGATTGAGGAATTTGCACCCAGTTCCTTTATTTCTTATTGATTGTAGTAGCAGCAGCAAAATGAAATTCAGTTGCAGCACTGCTTCTGACACAAAACTAAAATGTTATCTGCATGTCATGTGCTCGGCGAAATGCTTCTATGAAATATTAGACACGGCTCAACAGATTGAATTGTCCATTTGCCGTACACTGTTGTCCTCCAATTGATTTCCTACTGATTTCCTCTTACACTCATCATATACCATTCACTTTTTACAATTTTGTATTGCTGGCTTATAGTAGATGCTAATGGAAGATTTTTATTCTGTACAAGCGCGGCAAAAATACACATATATATAGCTACGATGATGGAACCAAATGACATATATAAGCTTGCGATAGCCCCCTAGCCAAAAAAATAATTGTAGAGTGATGCCCTATTACATTTCACCAAGACTATTTTCTGAAGCATGGTTTAGAGATAAAACGCTATCAGATAATCTTCAGTAGGCGATCTTGCACTTGCTAAAAGCATGCCAAATAGCAAGCCAACTTAAGTAGGAATTCTGTTACATATTTGTTGCATATTTTTAGTACATACACTTTACGCCATTTTACTGTTTGTTACTTACTTTACTTACAGGTTATACAAAATTGGCATATACACCAATCGGTGACTGGTCATTTGAGATCAACATACACAATTATGGATGAATGATAAATTTTAATTACCATAGAAAAAAAAAAGGAAATGATGGCCTTGCGCAGTAGGCATATATTTTTAACTCATGTCTTTTTAGTCCAGAACGATCTCCAAGACATATGGAGAACTCAAACTTAAACCGTTTGGATGTTTCGATATGCTGGTTTGCCTGCTATAAGCAAATTTCTTTGCTGCAAACATGTTTAGGCTGATTTGACTACGGGTTTCAAGATGGTTTGCTATCCTATTTATAATATGTTTATTTCAGCTATTTTTTAGTACATTTGCTACAGCTGATTGGCTACTATGAAAATCAATAGGGTGCTACCCTAGAGTACCATAGTTTCAGTTTGTGTCTTTTCAGGTTACCTATCTTTATATACTGTAGGTTTGTAACCATTACATGGGTCAATGGGTCAATAGAGTTGTACCTTGCAGAATAGTATAAATAAGTGTGCTTACTATCCTGATGCTTGCTGTACTGAGGCAAATACTTATCTTATTAGGTTTATCTCAAATCACTTATCATTAATTTCCTGGACATAAGAGTTGTGGCTCTTCTCAGACTATTTGAAGTCATGCACATGATGTTATGTGTTCTCACAAAACACTACATTTCAGGATCGTGCGGTTAACGTTGCGGTATTGATTGGCAGACCAACTCAGCTTATCTTTACCAGAAAAGCAGAGATGGGCATCAAACTCATTGGTGTATTTTTATGTGCCACTGGGTAAAATTTATCGTCGGTTCCAAATATCAAAGTAACAACTGAAAATTGATTCTTGCATTTTTTCATAATTTTTTTGATGCTTCACTCCTTGCACTCTCTCTGAATTAATGATGCTGAACTGCTTGCATTGTTTATGACCTATGAGTTTGATTTTTATATGCTGAACAAAGAACCAGGTACTGGATACAATACAACTTCGTTTTGGGTACTATATGCATGTGAAACCTATTGATTTTCTGATCCCTCATATAACTGACGCCACCCTACCATGTCACAGTAGCAGATTTACATTCTGATGTCCCACATTAACATAAAAAAATCATGCATACATACTGTGTTCTACATGTTGGATGTTCAGGCTATAAAATTATATCGTGTATGCTCTAATGTGCTAAGGTAGTCAGATCCATACATACTGATATATGAGGGTAGATGTTGTAAGTAAAGGGTTGGAACATGGAGGGCGAGGGAAATTTCGTTGGTCCATGTAGGGTTTTTATTGTTTCAGCAATCTAGAATTTCCTTACGTTTGGCCAGTAGATATAAGTTACCTTTTTGGGCAATATATATATCTATATATAGTTCCCATTGATTTTGTATGATCACTAACAGGCTGATTATTACTTTGTTGTGATGCAGGTATCTTTGTTGCTTGGTAGCTACTTAAAAAATGTTTCCGCCAGCAAGGTAAAGAGATGGCAAAAAGCCTTGATATGCTTAGAAACTCGAAAAATGCACCGCCTCATAGGTTAGATATCTGGATCTAAGTTAGCTTCAGCTTCTGTACACATAAAACATAATACATTAGAAGTGGTGATGATATCAACCTTTACTTTGTTTCATTAGTTTCAATACTTTGATCTGTATATATGCTTCTGCATTAATTTCGTTTTTGCATAGCCAGGTTAGATTAGTATTGATGTTATGCAAATATCAGTAGATCTTTGCTTCCATTGACAGTCACCTCTTCCATTGATGTTATGCTAAAAAATGCAGTTGCTCCTCAGTTCATCTAATGCTATCTTATTTGAAGGATTCATAAAAAATATGTGTCCCAAAATACGTGCTCATCAATTTCTGCAGGGTAGAAGATGAGTACGGTACTTTTGGTGATGGTTTCCATTATTTCTTCTACACTCTTAGGAAGGTTACTTATGGACACTTTCTTGATCTCATTCGAGCCTATTTGTAGCCAACCCTGCTTCCATAGGATGCGTCGTGATTTCATTGCATGTTTTTCACCAGTTTCGTGTGTTTCGTATTTTTCTCTTTTGGAGTGATTTCATTGCTCTTTCAGCTTGGGATGGCAAGAAGTTAATTGGAAAATCCAGAGGTCTTCCTTCACATCAAGGTTATTTGCTTGGACATACTGCACTATTGGTAGGATGCTTTTATGGAAATTACTTTTCGAGTGCCTCTTATTTTTTCATGCCTACATGGATGCATTAGACAACATTGTAAAAAACCTTGTGCTGCGTCTTTGCTCTGCCTGTGGCATTATTGGTGATGTAAAAATTGTTTCCTTTGCCTCTGTTTACTTAAATGAGGCTCATATCTGGTTTCTCATTTTTACATGCTGTTTTCAACCATGTTGTTTTCGACCATTACGCTATTTTAATTTCCTTGTGTATCTAAACTGCCTTCATGAGCCTGTTGAGTTCCGGCATCTATGAGTCCATTTTCATGTGCCATAGACCGAGCTCCTATTGTGTTAGGATAAGTGTTTATCGTCAATGACTAAAATCTTGACCATTCACACTGAAGATTTGTTCTGTAAAAGTTTCTCCTATATTTAACTTTATGGCATATTAGTTGCAGATTTGTGCCATAGAAGTTCCTTGTATGCTTAACTCTTTGTCGTTTGCAGTGGAGATGTATTTCAAAAAAACACAGCTAATTACTTTTTTGTATTGACAGGTTGTTCTCCCAAAAAATACGGCAACATCTGCACATAACTGTGTCAACAACCAGGGAATTGAGGTTCAGGTTTCGTCAATACTACAAGTTGTTACGTAATTAGTTCTGTTAGTTCCGTGTTCCATGACACAAAACATCTCTCCGTGCTGTTGATAGAATTGTTATATATCGTAGGGAGTGACGGTAACCGAGCTCGGATAAATGTTTCATATTTACGTCTCGCATTTAAGTTTGCTTCATGTATGAACATCTCGTTATTGTGCTATTTAGCTTTCGGCTTGTGGTACTCTCATTATCCTGATCTGTATGACCGCGTTTGCTTTTGGCTGGATGATGATGTCTAATCATCTAATATCTGCGTGAAATTTCCTTTAGAAATAATGCCGGTGGTCGCGGCATTGGCTGAAGCGCAAAAATCACTAGTTCAACACAACTACTTTGTGCAGTAGCCGCTACCTGACCAGGCACCTGAAATACTGACCCTTTTTTTAGAAGATGTATGTGTATGGGTTCGTAACCTCACAGAAAATGAATTTCACACAAGTTTGACCACCGTCTTATTTAAAAAACTTATGTAAATAGTCAAATTCAATTCATTTTTAAAGAACATTTACTTACTAATATTAATAAAGCATGTCATAGTAAAAGAAATGATATTTTGAACAAATTTTTGAATAACACAATTGGTCGAACATTCAAAAAAAGTCAAACAAACTATAATTTGAAACACATTCAAACAGAGTTAGTAGTTATCGGTCTCACCGTTCAGTCGTCTGACGATGCTCCTGACCTCCTGGGATGGTGAAATCAGTCTCAGCTTTGTAAAGCATGGGGGCAACTAAGTAGTAAAAAATAACACCATGTGAGTGCAAACGTAACCAGGCAGTTAACAGGATGCCCCAATAAACAATGACAATGATGCGCCAATCATCTAATCCTACTATCATGACAACGCAGTAAAAGAAAAAAAAAATGAAACGTGATTTGGCCATGTCTTGATCCTGACCTCATTCCTCACGCCCTTTCCTGCCTTCCAGAAGGATCAGCTTTCGCCTTTCGACCCATGCCAATATTATGCCACGACAGGCATCTCAAACAGCAGCATGCAATCAACCACAACGTTGAAATAAGGCTGGCGCCAAACTTGGCCATCACAATCAGAATAGATGAGAATCAAGACAACATCGTTCAGTGGACACAAACGACCATCATAAGAATCAAATACGAGATGTTATCCATCACATTCAAGTTGCAGGTTGCAGAGGGTTTATGTCAGCCTGATGTTTCTTTTGCATCAGACATTACCATGCATGGGCAAAGAGTTGATTCAGGCTACCAGGCACAGAAGCAAAAGTTGAGAAAAACAAAAAAGGAAAGAAAACAAACGAACTCTGAAGTTATCATAGTCGAATTTCACTTGAGTCCCATGGGCCATGGCACGACCTCCCCTATATATATTGTCTTAATATAAACGGCCACACTGAAATGGCTGAGCAGGAGCATTAGCAGACATTGTGTTCTTATATATTATAATAATCAATCGGATGCAATTTACAGCTCATGTACTGGCCATCAGGATGGTTCACCCAGAGCAGAGCTTTTCGAGAGCCATGTTCTCGTCACCATCGACACTCTTCAGGGTACTTCTCACCAGATCCTCTGGGAAGCCCATCTCAACCAGCTTCTGCACCTGTACACAAGTGCAAACAAAGGGTGACCACCACTGGCAAACACACACAATAGAATGACATGTATACACAATGGAATAAAAAATAGTGTTCATAGTACCTTCTCTTCCATGCCAGTCGACGCACTCTTTGCGAAGGCATCTGTCCAGTACCGAGCCGTAGCAGCAAATGTTGGATAGTCACGCAGGTACTGCAGAAACAGGTCGACACAGAAATTAATTGGGACGAAGTCTGCAATAGTAATTCAGTTAAGTATCTCATCGGTTCATCTAAAGCTTTATTGGGCTGCTTGTTCCCATTCATCATTGATATGAAACTTCAGATCTTATGCTTACATCCAATGTTGCAGTAAACATTGAGCTAACTCAAAATTTCATCTACTACAGCTCTATGGGGGATGATGCTCCGTTCATTATGGCAGCGAAATTTCAGATATTACATTTAAATTATGCATCACCTGACATGCAGTAAAAACTGAAGAAGGAAATTACTAAGGCCCATCCTGTAGTCTATATAATGCTTGGTCCGCGAGTGCCCTATTGGCCTAGTCTAGCTAGCAAAGTGATAAGGATCACAATATCAATGGTACACTCAGAAAACAACTAGCTGTGTTGCTGTACAATTGGCAGCTTGATTTACTACATTTATGTCAAATACGGGGTACTTCATTGGAATTGCCTATCCTTCATCTCAGTCCAGGACAGCTTAATGGTGAACAATATAGTACAGAAGTGGAATTCAGATAGGAGCATAGCCGATAAGAAACTTCTTAAACTCAGATTCCCACAATACTAAATGAATAAGAGCTTGTTGAAAACCTAATTGAACAACCTTGCACCGTTACACGTTAACGCTACACAGAGAATATACGGATTAATTTAACAACAGAGGAAATCCAAGTAGAGAGAAAAAAAAAAATTATTAGTTGTCCTAGCCACAAACACATCCACTCATATAACATTACAACTATATAATTGACAAAGGTGCTGACTGCAGGCACTTAGCTCATGTGTTGGATGCTACAAAAGTCACTTTCAATGGCATGCCTACTTTGCTGCTATTCAAACAGAGTCGTGATGAGGCAGTGGTGCATAAATACTTAAGTAGTCATTCCTTTTTTTCGAAAATCAATTATTGATAAACAGCCATTCCAATTCATTGTTCAATGAAACCCACCAAAAGGGCAGGCTATCTCAATTTAGCTCCCAACCAAACAGTAGCTTCATGGGCGATATTGTAATGCACTAAAAATAGAACCAAATAGGAATACTCAGTTCAGACCTGTTGTGCAACAACAGCATCCTGAGGATCATCAGGGGCAGGAGAAGAAAGCAGAGCTTGAAGGGAAAGGAGCGCCGTCTTCAAGGTAAGGGCTGGGCTCCACTGATCTTTCAGAATGTCCAAGCAAATTGCTCCATTTTGGCTGCTGATGTTAGGGTGCCTTCAAAATAAATTGGAGAAGTCAGAGCTGTACTAAAAGAAATTGATACAAAACACCCATCACCGCTAGTTGTACCCGTTCATGATAAGAGGACACTTCGACACCTATAACTCACCTATGTAGGTACATTATTATTTATGTAACCAGAATGATAATTCATCAATACGAATACTGATAACATAACAGGGAGTGAACTTGCATACCATACTTTGGTGACAAACTGCATCTTCGAGGCTCAAAGGGATATCCACCTGCCAACCAAAGACCAAAGCCAATCAGACAGTACCACTTGCACACTCTAATTTTTGGCTTCTACTTTTGTGTTACCCAGTTATTAGCACATGACCGTACACAAGACCTAACTCTTGGAGTCAATATCAAACAAGATTATTTGCATCACAACATTCAAAATTGAAATGCACGTTGACAGCTACTAGCTTGGAAGAGAATACATCTGCCTGCTGAGATACGGCGCTTCACGGCACAAGGATGCAAAGGTGAATCCGCATACTGCGATGCGGCCAACGAAGGTGAAACCCATACCCTAACCCGGAATCAGGGCCGGCCAGATAGCGCGGAGTACGCAGACAGCAAACCCTAATCCGCCTAAACCCCACCCCGAGAGAACCAATCGCGCGCCACAGCAATCTACCCGCCCACTAATCGCCCGGATGAGTGTAATGGGATCCCCTCACCCGCGCGCGAGGAGGGGGGACGGACGAGGGAATCCAAGCATAGGATGGCGCGGGAGCGGGGGAATCCGGGGAGGAAAGGATCGGCGGGTTGCTCACCGGGGAGGCGGATGTCGATGACGAAGGTGCCGCCCTCGTAGGGGCTGTCGGCGGGCCCGGTGATGGTGCCGGTGAGGTGGGAGATGTTGGCGCCGTCGTGGAGCGCGATGGAGACGCCCGACACCTCCCGATCCCGATTGCACTCGGTGAGCTCCTTCTGCACGCGCGAGACGTCCACCATCCTCGATCGATGATCCTTCCTTCCTCGGAAGCGGCGCCGCCGTCACCTCCCTGCCTCTCCCCTCGGAAGCGGCGCGACGGGATGGGGATGCGAGGACTGAGGGTTGGGGTGGGGTGGGGAGGTTCAGGAAGCGGCAGTGCCACCGCCACGCTACTAATAATAAATAACTAATAAATATGGCCAATAATAATATTATTATTATTATTAACATACTAATTAATTATAGTCGGGTAGTCTGTCTATTCCAACTCTGTACACCAACTTAAATTTCTGAAAATGAAAAAAATTCAAAATATTTGACACTCCAGATTTAATCTCACCTTTCTCTCTTTTATTCGCTCATGATTGAAGGGTCGAGATTGGTTGTGTCAATTCATCCTCTCCTCCCGCACTCATCCATTAGTTGCGCATCAGCGCTAATCACGCATCGCCCCGCTCCTCTTCCCCTCCCTGCGCCATCTCCCACATCTCCTTCCTTCCTCTTCGTAACCTTCCCCTTCCTCTGCCCGGCATCGCGGACTCCTCTCCTCCTAGCCCAGCACCAGTGAGCCACCGCCACCAGATCCAGTGGAGCAGGCCAGGGAGGAGGCCTGTGCTACGGCGGCCATGGCTGATGCTGGCGAAGGGCGCGTGGTGAAGGGACCCGTCGCCATGTCTCGCGGATTCGTGCTTGCCGGCCCGCCCCGTGCCGCACGCCGGTGCCCTCACCGGGGTTGCGTGAGCCGCCGCCTGCGCGTGCGTCTTCCTGCGTAACGAGTGCCACCCCTACTGCGTTGTTTTGACCCAAGCCTCCCCGTTTGCGGCGCTTTGCGGCCACCCGGTGCCGGAGATCTCATCACCGACGGCTGTTCCAGGAGCGGCCCCACTACCATTCGTTCCTGGATCCGACTACTCTGGCTTGGCGTGGTCGACGCAGTCAGGCCCTGTGTGCGTGGGCTTTGGCCCGATGAGGCAGCCACCGCATCTGCTACTTTGCCATCCTCAGCTCCTTCGCTGATTCATCATCAACGAGAAGAACCAGCTGTGAGTTCTTATTTGTGCTAATTCCTTTTGGTTTACCCTTTTGTTGAGGTCACGGTGGCTAGGTCGTTTGGATTCTCCAGGATAAATTTTTTCATTTCATTCTTTGAAAGTTACTTTAGGTATAGATGCGGGATCTCATGAAGTCGTTGTTTTTTGGTAACCGGTAGATCTCTTGGAACTTTGTTTGCCACAAATGATGGATCAATGCTCACATGAAACGAATCTATTGGGTTCACGATGCAAATATGGTCATCTGTTCGATAGTAGTACTATTGCGTTAGCTTGGTAGTGGCGTTGAAATGTAAACCCGTTAGAATTTTCATTTATGTGTTGATGGTCACTAGACGATGCACAGATAAACGGATAATGCCTTTCATGGCCATACAATTTGTTATTTTTCTAAGGCTTCATTTCCCTATGACTCTTATGGTGGCTCAGCATTTGATTTGGGAGACTCGCCAGCTGTTTTTGTTGCAACTAAACCTTCTGTCAGGTTATGGTTTCACCTTCTGTCAGGTTACTTGCTTACTGTACCTATCACTATGGCTGAGTGAATTCAGTAACTTAGCCCATGTTTTAGTAATACCATTACCTATGCATCTTGTGTCAGAAGTTCCATTTTAGTTGTTTAATTGTATCAGCTGTGTGCTACTATAATGGTTCTCTAATCCACTCTTGGGTTGGTAAATGTAAAACATCAGGTACTTCATTGTTAAAAGTTGCAATCGGGAGAAGATGGTGGTGCAGTTCAGCAAGGAATTTGGGCGTCAATACAACCATGTAGAAATTGATAGAAGCTGAGACTTATATGTGGAATTGTGGTTAAGATAAGCTTTAGTTCTGAGAAATTTATTTAGAAGCTGAAACTATCATATTAAGGCCTTGAAGTGTCATTCCATTGGTTGCTTTTCTCCATATCAAAATTTGGATCAAAATTAAGGCCTTGAAACTATCAAAGGCCGCTTATACTTACAGTGATGTGCTCACTGCCACAGTATTAGATGCAGAAAAATGCAAAGAGTTCAATAAGGGTTCCTACTTGGGAGTTGCTGCTGCTTCTGCTAATCCATGTGTTACAAAACCACAGTACACTTGTCTTGATTTCATAGCTAAAGTGTCATCTATTTTCAGGGGTGACTGTGTTGTCTGGTTGCTGGTAGCTTGCACTTTTAATGAGGGAAAACTATACCTTGTGTGTATCATGAGGGCATATGCCATGATTTCAGAATTATAGGTTACTCTTGGGCTGGAGGATGACATGCAGTTTCTTTGCACCCGTACAACTTGCACGGAGTAGTGAGGTCCTGGGAACTGGGATCATGTGACTGGGAGGTCATCATATAGTGTGGAGGTGATGACCAAGGAGCAGAGTTTGTAAAGTATACTATACATACATGGTAATAAACGACTGTGAAAAACTGAAAATTGAATTATGAAAAAAAATAATGTCATGTGGTTGTTTTCACGTGCATCCCTAAAATGAAGCCGTTCGCGTTAGCACGGGGCACTATACTAGTAGTAATAATCATCCTAAAGATTAGTACAACTAATTTGTTTGTCGAATGAATGGAGAATATTTCGGATTTGGAATTTTGGTTGCTTGCCTTGCGCTGCTTAGGAATTCGGGCTACCAATGCAGATTCTGTTATAACATCTCCATCCCTAAATAAGTGTCATTTATGCTTAGCGACCGCCGCCTCCTAGGGTTGCATCTTGCGAAAGAAAGGTCGGGCGACACCGCCGCCGCCGCGTATGGCCCCCTCCTCGCCTCGGCCTCGTTGCCGGGTGGTGACGAGGAGCCGGGGTCCGCCCCTTCAACGACTGTCTTCATAGGGTTTTGGTCGAGTCTTAGGTTTAGGGTTTGCTCGCGGTCGTTGTTCGGCGGTGGAGTTAGGTTTTTTGGGAGCGTGGCTCCTCTCCCGGTTTTGTTTTTCCCCGGGCGGCCGGGCGATGCGAGCGGCGACGACCTTGCAGCGGAATAAATTCTCGCAGCTTCTTTCGTTCTCCGATGGCGATCTTCTCCGACGTCAACGGAGGGCTGCGGAGACTCCTCCGTCGAGAGTCGAGGGTCATGCGCACCGTCATCTTCTTCGGGTGATGATGTTGTTGACCCTGTTAATCTCAAGGAAGATGTTCTTTGGTGAAAATCGAGCTTTGCTTTCGGGTTGCCCGGCGGTGGAATCGAAGGATGCGTCATGGGTGCGGGAGTTGGCCGATGCGCTGGGAGGCGATTTATTCGGTCGCCTAGAAGTAAGTCCTCCTCTCGCGGCCTCCACCTTGTGGAGTTTGGCTCTGTGCCCCACGGCGATTGGGAAGCGGCCGGCGGGCGGTGACGAACGGATCTCTCAAGGCTTCGAGAAAGTTGAACATGAGTTTTGTACTTCTTTGTAATTTTTCTTTTCTTGGGATTTTGCGTTTTTGTAAAAGGGTCGGTGTAATGCACCAACATTAATACATGTTCCTTCTAAAAAAAAAAGTGTCATTTATGCTTTTAAATAAACAACTTTGACTAATTTTAAATTAAAAATATTAATACCTATACTATATAATTAGGAAAGATATTTGAATCTAGTTTTAAAAAAATTATTTGAAGACACAAATAATGCACGTATTTTTCTACAAATAGATTCAAACTTATGGCACGCATACCAACAAATGACATTTATTTAGGGACGGAGTGAGTAGAGTCTAAGCATATTTATTTATTGCGGTTTCTGGATGTGGCAATATATTAATGGAAGAGAGAGGTCCAAATCTATGATACCATCGGTAATAAATACTCTTAGGGCACCCACAATGCACTCTATCGTAGAGTCTAAGCTTATTTATTATTATTTTATTTATTACATTTTTTTGATATGACACTATATTTATGGAAAAGATAGGAAGAAAAACCAAGATTCCAAACCTTATTTGGACTCCAAGTCCACGATAAACGAGATGATAAATAGTTTTAGACTCTATGGTTGTAACACCCAAGGTGTTAATTACCGCTAAGCAATGGGTTAGACAAAAATAAGTTTAGTTATAGTTGGTTGTGTTGTTGGATGATGGTTTGATAGTATAGGTTGGGAATCAAAATTTGAATCAAATTCAAGTTTGATTTGAACTTCGAAAAACCCTATTTTCTATTCCCTCTTTTATCCCCTTTTAAGTAATTTCAAAATCTAGGCAAATTTTGACAAAACTTCCAAAAGCTAGTTTGTCTATCTTGTCTTGATGTACAAAGTTGGTGTTTTGAGTTTTTCAAGTTCTTATGTAAATTTAAAAGTAATTTTGAATTCAAAATTCTTCCTTTTTGACCCCATTTCAAAAGTCATATTTAGAGGTTGAATTTGAAAATCTTCCAATTGTGAAAATTGTAGATCTTGAAATTTTAAGCCAAGTTGCTTTTTGAGTTTTTCGAGTTTAGTTCAAATTTGTGGAGAATTTGATAAAAATCCGAAAGTTAGGGTTGTGGGTGCTACAATTGCCGCACATGGGTGCCCATGCCAACCTTGCCGCCGACGGTCGCCGTGGTCTTAGCCGCCTTCTAGGCGCGCCTTGGCCGCCAAATTCTTTGCTTTTAAGATCGTCGTGAGCGCCGGGTGTCGACCATCCGCGGCCTCGGCCCCTTATAAAGCCTAGCACCGTCGTTGTCGTCGTTCTTCTCTGTTTTTCGCCGCCGTCGAGTTTTTCTTCGTCGCCGAAGTCCACCGCCACCGCACAATCTCCACCAGCGCCACTTAGTTCGAAGCTCAGTATCATCCTTGCGCTCCTTTTGAGCCGCCTCGTAGCCCCTAACATTTGCTGGCGTGCCGCGCGACGCCCGTCATCCTCCCCACGGCCGCAGCGGCGCCGCGTGAGCCGCTCCGCCGTCGCCTGCGCCGCTCCGGTGAGCCCCCAGGAAAACCGCTTAGTGATTTTGAATCGCCTTGAGGTAGTGGTCGTGGCGACTCGCTCGTTCCGCGCCGAGGCCCGGACACGCCGGAACGCGGACCTTGCCGCCGGAGAGCGCCGGACCCGCCATTGCCATCGTCGTCGACCCACCTCCGTCGGTCCCCGACCCATCCATCTTGCCATTCGAGCCCGCGGTGAGCTCTGGTCACGACCATGTCATACGTTTGTCGTTTCATGCGCCATAGCCACGGGAACGCTAGCCGCCGCCGGCGACTTTGCTCCGCCGGCCCACCGCGCACGAGGCCGCACCGCTGAGACGGTTTTGGGTCGTTTGAGTGGGGGAATATGGTCGCCGGTGTCCTAGAGTAGTTGCCGTGCTTTCGCCGCTGCTGGGAGAAGGCTGCGGCAGCGCCCGTCTCCCATTGTTTCGCCCGCGCCACGCTTCCGCTATGGCCCGCCCGGCGAGGGTGCCACCGTGCCCTAGGTGTCACGTTTGGGTGTCATCGTGTGCGGAGGTCGAGGGGAGTACGTGGGGCTAAGCGCGTCGCCGGCGGCGACCTCACCGCCCGCGAGAATCGCCGGCCAACCGCCGCCTCGCTGCCGCCGTGCTGGAGGGGAGCTGGGCTGAGCGGCTTTGTCTTTGTGTTGGGCGGTTCTTTGCGTTGTGGACCAAGTCGGGCGGTTTCGCCCAATGGCCTCTTTTCTTTTTTAAAATCATTTTTGCGATTTTAGTTAAATGTGAATAGTCTTGATTCTTTCAAAATTCATAGAAATTTGAAAATAGCTCCATAAATTACGAAAATTTTTGTAGAACCTTCCTAGGAGTATATCTATCCAAGAAAAATTTAAAACTTTGATTTTGAGTAGTTCTTGCATGATTTAAAAATACAATCTTTAATTGAAAAATGCATCTTCTATGATTTTTAGAAAATAAAATATTTATTCAAAAATCATGAAAATTTATTTGGTACTTGTTTTTATGATGTGTCCTACTTGTATAAAAAGTTTGGAGTCGTTTTGAAATGTTTAAATTATTTTCTATCTTGAGCTCTATTATTTCATGTGGTTTATAAATTGTTTAGTGTCAAATAATTTAAGTTTTTGTGTGGCTTTTGGGTTGTTTTGTGAATCTTGGATCATACCACAATCAAATGGTCCTTGAGAACTCCTTAGGCAATGGTGATGATATCTTGTAGAGTAGTTCAACATGTTGATTTTGTTGGGTTGCAACTTTATCGTGAAGTAAAGTTATGTTCCCGTGTTTATCATTTCATGCACTGCAAGCATCATATTTAAATATATGGCATCATGTTGAGGCATACATTATTTCGTGTGTAGTGAACGAGATCGAGAGTGTCAAGTCTCGAGCAGTCCCCGAGGGAGGTTCTTTATCCAATGGAAGCGGGTTCGGATTTCTCCGGGTTTTCAAGAGATAGTTTATTCCGTCAACGAAGGCAAGCCCCGGTTACATTAAACCCTTCCTTGATGTTTTAAAAGCTTTATATCACTTATGTTTATGATATGTTGCATTAAGTAATTAGGAGTTGAGTGATAACCTAATTCTTTGCACTATCATCCTTGATTATTGCAATACCACTCTTGTTAACCCTGTTTTATTTCAAAAATGCTTAGTGATGCTTAGCCTTGCTTAATTAGTTAAGCTATTTTATCAAAATGTTTTATTTGAGAAGATGGTACCTTTTTCGAAAAAAGAAAGAGATGTAGTGATGAATTTGAGATCGGACGGACGTAGGTTGAAAGCCGGCGGGATACCTAGGCGTGCTTGTCCCGTGTTGGTCGTGTAAGGACCGTCCGTTGTTTGGATTGTTAAGTTCGGGACTTTTTGAACGCTAGTACGCCCGAGGCCTTACGGCAAAGGCACGGTCGTCGGTTGCCACCCCAGTCGGTCGACCCTAACTAGCCACATACTCCGTAAGCCGGATCTCGGTGGAGCCAAATCGGGAATGGCAACCATGCAATCGGGAATGGAGAGATGGCGGGGTAGCGTGTACCCACCCTCTTGGTCAAACCGTCGTTAGGACGGGGTAGGGAGGTGGAGTACTTTGCTCTCGGGTGGCGCAGGCCTCGTTCCCGTTTTGGACAAATCTGGTAAGAAGGTTGATATATGCAAGCTTAAGTGCTACATATGTCGTGTGGTTAGGGATCCCAATTTGGGATTATAATCGGTTCATGAATCGCCGTTGCTTCTCGGTTATGGAGACCGTTCTTACATTCATCGTAGTAAATGATGGAATATGTTTTTGAGGAAAGAGAGTTGAAATAAGAAAAATATGTTTGCTCTAGAATAGGATAACCTAGAGTATATGAGCTACTAATCTGAGTTAAAAATATTGAAAGTAAGGATTCTCTTATAATAAGCTTTTACGCAAAAGAGTCCTTGATTCTTGCTAAAGCCTTACCTTGACTCCTAAAACCGGCATTCCCGAGACTTCTCCTCTTTTCTTGGTCGGGTAAGTCTTGTTGAGTACTCCCGCTCGGGGTTTGTTAACCCTTGTTGCGTGCAATCTTGACTGCGTCTTTTTTAACCAAGATTATGTCGATAGGCTCGACATGATCCGTGTCTTCTAGTTCTACCTAGCTTCCGCAAATTAAGTTAAGTTTACTCAAATGTAACTTACTCACATTTTGTAAAATTAATGTTATTATTCTTCCGCACTCGACCAGTATTTTTATAACAAATGTTGTAATGTTGTAGCTACTCCTTTGTTGATCCCGGTATGAGAGTGGTGTAATCGGGGTTTCCGATGACACCCGACAAGCTTCTTAAGTTATTGGGTGCATCTGCGCACGGTATCGAGGTCTTTGGGACAAAGACAAAAGTGCGTGTGGGCCTGTGAATTAGGAGGTTCTCATCACAATGGTAGAGTTTGTATTGTGAGTGTCCTTAGACTCTACATAGACGTCACGCATTGTGAGTCTTTGTTATATGGTTTGTTGTTTGTTTAGGATCATTAATTAGCCCGGTGTTTGGTTTAGACTACTAGGGCTGTCGAGATGATGAAATTACATGACATGCTTGGTTCTTTTTAATTAATATATAATTATTATTGTATGCGTTTTTAGAATCACGGCACAAGCTAGATTCTCGTACATGCGATTAGCGACAAAGGACGCCGCCACTAAAAGAACAATGTTATTAAATTAAAAGGTTTAGAAAAAAATATGAGCGTCTATGTCAATTTACATATACTTGAATTTGCATGCCAAGTTAGAAAGTAAAATCCGGATGGACCGGGTTCTAGAAAAAATCCACAAATCTTTGCCCGGTGCCAACACTATGCGGTGGCAACGGGTGCCCGTGTATCTGAGATCCTCATGACTTATAATTCATTAGTCATTTGCAAACTAACTATAAGGCGAAAGGAGATCCGGCTACGTGACCTAAGAAAACAACATCGGCCTTTCCATCTTTCTTTCGCGGTGTTGGGATTCATAATAATGGACCCCTCAAAAGGGCCGCCATGCTCGGGCCCAAAGACCCGTAAAGAGAGAAATGGCCACAAACATCGAGGCTCGCCGAGAAAGCAAGCCCGAAGGAACCGGAGGACACGGCCTCGGTTCCGGCCCTCGACGCCCGAGCCTTGAGCGCGGACCGAGGCTTCGAGATGGAATCCTTCGGTGGAAGGATAAGGGCAAGGGTCTCGAACCCCGCCCCCCCTATGTCAATGCAACACGACGCGTGCGGGGACTCGGCGGATCCCCGCGCTCCGCGAATATCATCCGCCGCATTGGATTGGCCAGCTCGGGGTGAGCGACCACCGTGTCGCCCAAAGGCGGATCGACTCACTTTGCCATCAAACCATCATGGCTTTGTGCGAGTGTGGCGAGGGCCCTACCACACTCCATCATGAGCGAAGGAAAGACTTATTAAACACGGCGAAGCTATGCGTCCGTGTCCAATCAAGGGCCCACATGACACAACCTCGGGGCGGGGGCGGTGGAAGGGCTTCTTCTTTGACTAACGCCATTTATGCGGGGGTCTTAGGCGAACACATTCGACCTCGGGCACCGCCTTCAGGGGGGAGCACGCCTTTGCCACAAGTCGTTGTCCGCCCGCTTGGGCGACAAGTTGAACGTAGAAACTTCATACCGGATGTAAAAAGTAGAAACTCCTCCTTATAAAGCTATAAAAGGAGGAGGTGAGACAACAGGGGACCTTTGTAAGCAGAACCTCCTAAATTACAGGGGCCCACATGCACTTATCATTGTCATTAAGACCTCGATCGTTATGCACGAGTTCCCAATAATCTAGAAAGTGCTATTAATCTTCCGAACAGGGATCTCATTAACAAGTCACTCCAAGATTACAACACTTTATTCAAAATACATCGAGTAAACGGCGGAAGGATTACATAACCATAAGTTTACAAACCATTTGTTCAAATACGCAAACTTAAATATCATTATTACAAGCCTAATATTATTGGAGTAACATTTTACATATAAAACACCGACAACAACCCCGCCTCGAGGGTTTAACTCTACTAGTCATCTTCCTCCCGGTACACCGTCATGCGGCAGGACCAAAACAAGCACGCTCATGACCTGCTCACTGCAAGGGGCAAAGAACCACCCCGAGTGCGGGGGTACTCAACAAGACTTACCCGACCAAGAAAAGGGAGAAGACTCGGAATGCTTTGGTCTTAGGAGTCAAGGTAAGGTTTTAGCAAGAATCAAAGACTCTTTTGCGAGAAAAGCTTACTATAAGTGAATCCTTACTTTCAATATTTTTAATTCAACTTAGTAACTCATATACTCTAGGTTATCCTATTCTAGAGCAAACATACTTTTCATATTCCAACTCTTTTTCCTCGAAAACATATTCCATCATTTACTACGATGAATGGGCGTAAGAACGGGTCTCCATATCCGAGAAGCAACGGCGATTCATGAACCGATTATACCCAGTACCGGGGATCCCTAACCACACGACATATGTAGCACTTAAGTTGCATATATCAACCTTCTTTCGATTTGTCCAAAAACGGAACGAGGCTGCGCCACCCGAGAGCACGCATACTCCACCTCCCTACCCCGTCCCTAATGACGGTTTGACCCGTAGGGTGGGTACACGCTACTCCCGCCATCTCTCCACTCCCGGTGCGTGGTTGCCATTCTCGATTTGGCTCCACCCGGATCCGCTTACCGGAGTATGTGGCTAGTTAGGGTCGACCGACACTGGGTGACAACCAGCGGCCGTGCGCTTTGCCGAAAGGCCTCGGGCGTACTTGCGTTCAAAAAGTCCCGAACTTAACAATCCAAACAACGGACGGTCCTTACACGACCAACACGGGACAAGCACAGCTAGGTATCCCGCCGGCTTTCAACCTACGTCCCGTCCGATCTCAAATTCATCACTACATCTCTTTCTTTTCCGAAAAAGGTACCATCTCCTCAAATAAAACATTTTGATGAAAAAGCTTAACTAATTAAGCAGGGCTAAGCATCACTAAGCATTTTCGAAATGAAACAGGTTATCAAGGATGGTATTGAAATAAACAAGGATGGTAATGCAGCAATTAGGTTATCACTCAACTCCTAATTACTTAATGCAACATAGCATAGACATAAGTTATATAAAGCTTTTAAAACATCAATGAAGGGTTTAATGTAACCGGGGCTTGCCTTCGTTGACCGGAATAAACTATCCCTCGTAAAAAACCGGGGAAATCCGAACCCGCTTCCACTTGGATGATAAACCTCTTCCGGAACTTGCTCGACGACACTCTCGATCTCGTTCACTACACGAAAATAATGTATGTCTCAACATGATGCTATATATTTAAATATGATGCTTACAGGTGCATGAAATGATAACAACTTGAGTACAACTTTCCTTCACGATAAAGTTGCAACCCAACAAAACCAACTTGTTGAACTACTCTACAAGATATCATCACCATTGCCTAAGGAGTTCTCAAGGACCACTTGATTGTGGTATGATCCAAGTTTCACAAGACAACCCAAAAGTCACATAAAAACCTAAGTAATTAGTCACTAAACAATTTATATAACACATAAAATAATAGAGCATGAAATAATAAATATTTTAACCTTCTTTAAACAAACTCAAAATTTTTGTACAGATAGATCATGTCATGAAACAATGTCAAAACAATTTTCATGATTTTTGGATAAATAGATTAATTATTAAAAATCAAGGAAGATGCATTTTTCAATTAAAATTTGTATTTTTAAATCATGCAAGAACTACTCAAAATCAAAGTTTCAAATTTTTCATGGGTAGATATACTCCTAAGAAGGTCCTACAAAAATTTTCGTAATTTTTGAAGCTATATTTGAATTTATATGAAATTCACAAAAAGCAGATACAATTCACCATAAAAGAAATTCATAAAAAACATTTCATAAAAGGAAAAAGGTTTGGTCGACTTTGGCCCGACACCGCGCGCGCTGCCCAACACCGTTACGGCTTTGCTACTATTCATGATGGGGCGATTTCATCGTTGAAATCCCCCATAATCGTTTCATGATGGGCCGCCCGGTACTCACTACGAAGACTTACTGCGCTTCGCGGCCTTGCCACTCGTGGGCGTGGCCATCGGCATGGCCATCGGCGGGCGGGCGTAGCGCGCGGCGCCCGGCGTTCGGCCGCGACAAGCGGTAGAGTGGAAAGAAAAAGGGGCAAGAGAGGCGGGAGCTCACCGAAACACGGTGCGCACGATGGTGAGGACTGAGGGTGACCGGAGGTAGGTCGACGACGACGATGGCGCGGGGCGGTGGCGCGGGTGATTACCGCCGGCGCTCCGGCGACCGGAGACCTCGCTGGACACAAGAGCGGGTCGATCGCAAACCACATCGTCAAGGCGCTTCAAAAGGACAAGCTCGTTAGCCGCGCCACCGGTGAAGGACCCGGGCGGCGGGCGACTCGCGGCGGCGGCCGCGGATCGGGCCGCAAGGAAGACGCACCCCTGCGCGTGCGGGCGGCGAAAGAGCTTGGCGGGCCGGGCCGTGGAGGAGCGTGAGAGGGTTGCGAGAACCACGGGCAAGCTAAGGCGAGAGAGAAACTACGACGACGACGAAGGGTCGCGGGCGACGACGACAACTCCGGCGGCCGCGGCTGAAAAAGAAAAAAAAACGGCGACGACGACTTATAGGGAATGGAGGGCATGGACAGGTGGATGGCGATGTCTCGAAGCCCCCCAGCTGGCCAGCGGACGTCCGAGGATGGCGAAGCCGCGAGATCGACCACGGCGCGGCCGGCCGGCGGCCGGCATGGAGGGAAACAGGGGAAATCCTCATTTCTTTGTAGCACCTAAACCTAGCTTTTCTAAATTTTGATCAAATTCTCCCCAAATTTGAACTGAACTTGAAAAACTCAAAAAGCAACTTGGCCTAATTTTTCAAGATCTACAATTTTCACAATTGGAAGATTTTCAAATTCGGCCTCTAAATATGACTTTTTGAAATGGGGTCAAAAAGGGACAAATTTGAATTCAAAATTACTTTCAAATTTATTCAAAAACTTCAAAAACTTTGTACACCTCTTTTTTTGTACATCAAAACAAGATCTACAACTTGGCTTTTGAAAGTTTTTGCAAATTTTGCCTAGATTTTGAATTATGGAGAAAGGGGTAAAGAGAGAATGGAATTAGGGTTTTTCAAGCTCAATTCAAACTTGAATTTGATCCAAATTTCAGTTTCCCAACCTATACTATCAAACCATCATACAACAACACACTTAGGACCAAAAAACATAAAATTAAAATTAATCACCCTAAAAATCTTAAGCACACACATTTCTCTAAAAAATATAAAACTTATTTTAATTCGATGCATTTCAAATTTTCTAATCATGCATGCTTGCGATGATCATGATGACATGGCATGTTTTAGTAACAAGTAACACCGGGGGGTGTTACAACCTTTTCTCTCTTTCCGAGGAGACTTGGGACTCAGGGCTCCCTCTCTCCCCTCACTTGTATCCCCTACTACAAGCACTCAGGTGTGAAGTAACATGAAGGAAAGCCTAAAAGCTAGGCGTAGGGCATTCGTGCTGAACCAGGATAAATCTTGTGTCTCTTGTTCTTGTTTTCTTCGTCGCGCCACCACCTACTTCCCCCTTCCAAAGCGCTTAACGCATGCGACATTATTTTCACTAGTCGGACTCTTGACGGGACCACCGGTTTTGAACGCCAACACCGGGTTCCACTGCCGCCGTGTGGCCTTCGGCGAGAGAGGAGCACGACACACACTTTGATGGCGATTCACGAATTACAACGTGCCGATGCACACACACGGGCATGCGACGAGTCGGCGACCAAGCGGGGCTCCATGCCTTTGGCGAAAACATTTTGATCTTGGTTCTTGGCTTCTATGAATTGCGATTGTCGATGATATGATCCATTGTTTTCAATTCATGTTCACGCTCTAGGTATCTTTTTTCTTATCTATTTTTTTAATTCAAACTAATTATCGGTATAGCAAATTTTTTTTACGTTATTGGATTTACTTTCACTTTATAAGTAAATCAACTCCTATATATATTATAAAATTTTATACACGGTCTAGGCGGCCATCGCGACAAATACGCCAAAAGGGCCCTCAAAGTCCTAGGATTGCGGTGTCTTTGCCTTGCCGACCAGTTAAGTTATTTCCACTCTCCTTTAGCTAGAAGAAACTGTCCATGCAAACCTCAAGCTGGTCTAACTATATATCATAAACTAGCTTGGTGAGGTCACATAGTACCCAAACAAAGCCACCATGTATAGAATTTGAAAAAACTAACTTTCTAAATTATTTGGAATTTGACTTTGGTCTAAAAATAAATTTGTAGAGATTTTAATTTTGAGTAACTATCGTGTTGCAAGTTTTTGAAGTTTCCATATGGAGTGGTGAGTTTTTTAAAACAAAAAACAAAAAAAGAGGTGCGATCGACATGTTGTCAACCTACTTACGAGTAGATTTGGACCCCAAGAGTGAACCCCAAACAAAGATAATAAACTCAAATACACTTTTAAAGTTGATGGACCTAGATGACACAAAACAAAAGGTAATGGACCTACGGTGCATTTTGCTCTTAATATGGTGTTTGGATCTATTAATAATTAGAGAGCTGGTGTTTGAGCTTTTGTGAAAAAGCCTGTTAGGTTTCGTTGTTAATAAAACTACAGTGTTTGGATCGGTTACTAATTTAGAGAGGTGTTTGGTTCCGTTAATAAAAATCGATATAGCGACACAAATATCTCCTCAATCTAGTCGCCACCAAAAGTCGTGCTCCGTGTGTGTATGGCCACTACCCTATTTAACACGTGCTCATTGACATTGTAATAATGAAATGTCTTCCAGATAACGTTGATATTGTACACTGTAGACAGGGATGAATTTCTTTTCTAGACCGCTAGACGTACTCCTACACAGCACCTTGGTTAACTGAAAACAATCTTGCCTTTCTGTGTGATCACCCGTCGGTCGGGCTCAAAGCATCCCCCCTCCTCATCTGATTAATTGCCATTTTGCCTCTGTGTGCGCGTACCATATCGGTCCATCCATCCCTAGCTATATATCTCCAGCAACCATACCGCTTGGCACACCGGCCGGCGGCTGGTCGGCGTGCATAGGATCCTCTTGCCACCGCTGCCTGCTGACGACGAAGATGGCTAGCTCCTCCGGCGACTTCATCAGGTAAAAAACAAGACTCGGATCTGATTATCCGATCTTATTAGCTGCCGTGGACTGCCTGCCCTGCCCTGCCTGATTTAATGCCGCTGTTTGTTTATCACGTCTATATATGGTACACAGCGGCGGCGGCGCCACGGTGACGTCGACGACGGAGACGAAGCCTCTGACCATGTTCTACAACGGCGGCGTCGCCGTCTTCCATCTCCCGCAAAATAAGGTCCATGGATATAGCTTTCGACTTCTGTTCTGTGTGCCCGTATCGAGCCGCGTGTTTCGCCTCGCTTTCTCATGCCATGCATGCATGCGCCCATGCTGACAGGCGGAGGTTGTCATGAAGATGGCGGCGGGTGATGAGGACGGCGGAGACGACGGCGGCCTCCACCGGCGGGTAAACCACGGCGAGGAGTTGCTCACCAAGTTGAGACAAGGTAATATTAGTAGGCCATATATTATATACAATAAATAAACCTGTCAGATTTTTAACCATCTTGTATTTTATTAGTGAAGATGCATGGATTACATATTCAAATATAAAAAAACTTTTCTTTTGCACTTATATATATTATAAGTCTAGTGCATGTCAATATGCCAAATAGTAATGCACATGTGCATGCTTTTTGGAAATGAAAAGGGCAAGGGAATAAATAGCCTTTCTTGTTCTGTTGCTCACGCAGAGACGATTCCCATGGCACGCAAGAGATCTTTGCAGCGCTTCTTCCAGAAACGCAAGGAGAGGTACGCACGGACATGCATATATGCAGCTCATTTCGTTTTAATTTACAGGTGGTTTTGATTTTGTAGGTACATACTCTCTGTTCTCAATTATGTAGTTGCTTTGCTAAGAAATTTTTCTATATAAAGTCGCTTTGGTTCTTTTTAGTATATTTGTTTTGTCATGCATCTAGATGTAATATATATCTACTTACATAACAAAATAAGTATACTATATCTAGGTATATAGCAAAATAATTATACTAAAAGAGTTAAAGCGACATAATTTAAAACGGAGGAAGTATTTTATTATTATTATTACATTTCAAGAGACATATCATATATCAAGGGAATAAGAGCTTTATTAAGCCACGGATTCTTCTATGTCTAAACCTTTGTATGCCACAACGTGTTTCTATTCTATGAATGGAAATGGGAAGTCCCCAAGTTTTAAAAAATATCATATATCAGGCGCATAACAATCTATGTATTTAGAAAAATAAAAAGGGGTCTACAATTTAGGTCTCACCATGAGTTTACTGGGAGATCTATGATTTTCTAAACTTCGTAATTAGGAGATTGAGAGAGTATATTAGCAAAACATTTCTTTTTTTTTTTTTCCTTTTCAAGAAAACAAACAAGTTGTTATTAATTTGTCGTGCATGACAACTGTTGTACATTTGTTTTGTTGCTTCCTTTCCACTAGTACACAGTATACTAGCAGTGTACTCTAAGAAAAATAATGATATGACCCCAGCAAGTATAGATTGCTATCTATAGGCGCGCGGCCTGAAGCACGTTTGGATTGACCAAGCAATTGGTTTTGGAGCGTCAGCGACGGGAGCTGACCGACTTAGCTGCTGCTAACAGCGCGCCAACCTTGTTGATTCCATCGGCACCCCGTGACCTAGCTTGTTGTGACTTGTGAGCTAATTGAAAGAACAAATAATTTACACGTTGCAAAGATATAATTTACATGTTTGACATCGGTGCACTTACGGGATCCTAACTAACATGTGGTAAAACATACTGTAAAAATTCCTGAAAAAATAGGGCAACAATGTGCAAATGCATTAAACGATAATAATGTACTCTTTCTCTATATTTTTTTATTGGGTTTTTTTGGAGTTTTAATGAGACATGTATTTGTCATGGCAGTTGCCCAAGGCGGAGTGTTAAGAATTCCTCAATTAGAGGGTTAATGGGCTCATACTATATGAGTGTTGGAGGCTACCTTATATGCCCCGAAGGCAACCTCTCTATATATGGACTACATGTATACTTATGATGACTAATGAAGAGACGACTTCCTCTCATACATCTTTGTCTCTCGTGTATTCTTTTTGGATCAGGAAACCGAATCCATCTACAACTTGTACACGTCTCTTTTTTGAATCAGGAATTGGAAAACGGATCTGGTAATCCGTGATCAGGCTAATTCTTAACATGAATAACCTGTTCTAATCTTGTTTGGCTCTGTTAAGTTTTGATGCAAGCGCTGGGGAGCATTGCTCCATATATAGCTTTTGTTTAAATAAAAATCCTGAATGTGATTTTAGTTGTCGGAGAAGTTCATTTAAGCATGTTGTTTCGTTTTTTGCATGCAGGATGTATGGGCCTTGATCGGTGGCTGGTGGTAGTGGGCAGAGTCAGCTCAATGAAGAAGGGCCTGTATTTTTAGTTACCACTTAGAAATGCATATGGAGACCCGCTTGGTTTAGTTACCACTTTATTTGTATTGTATATATGGATTCCATCTTGTTGGTCATGTATCAATAGTCAATACCATGTTGGCTAGGGTATCCGTACAACACTCCACGCGTCCTGGGTTAAAAAATCCTCTCGCTTGTCACATGGCCAAAGCATAGGCGGTAGTTAGGCCCGCACCAGTTCTCACCTAGATAATGGTGCCCCCGTGTCGTGGGTCGGGTAGGGCTTCGGGCAGCCACGGAGCCCGGCACCGAGGCGGGGTGGGCTCAAGCCATGCCTAACGGTAGAAAATCAAGGCCAGCAAAAACAAAAATCACCATTAAGTCTTCATGTAAATCAAAATCTCCATTGTTTTGGCTCCTCATAAGATTATTTCTAGCTTCGTCACGGCTTGGGGGTTTTCGACCAGCGTAAAAAGATCTTATTTTTCTTAAGCCCACTGTCGGGGGCTTTTTTTTTTTGAGAAAAGGGGATATATTGAAAATATCTTAGTCTCTGCATCAAACAATGCATATAGCTATTTCTTTTTACAAACACCAACACTACAATCCAAAGTCGCGAGAGCAACCGCCTCCGAGCACACACAAAAAGGTCTTAACCTCGCCAAGATCCACACACGCACACCACATAGCCTCCACTTCCTCACCACAATGGGCACGACCATTACACATTGACATGCATAGTATTCCAAAACGACGCCTCAAAGGAGGGGCGTGGCGCCATCAGCGTCACCGCCGCCCGACTACTCCCTCCGTCTCTAAATAGATGTCATTCTCTCGCTTCCCGAAGTCAACGTTTTCAAACTGCGGCAATTATATATTAAAATATATAAATATTTATGTTAAGCATTTAGTATCATCGGAAAGATCTTTAAATCTAGTTTTTAATAAATTTATTTGAAGATATAAATGTTGCACCTATTTTCTACAAACCTAGTCAAACTTGAGAAAATTTGACCGGCACGCGCAACCCATAGCGACATCTAAAAAAGGGACGGATGGAGTAGAAGGTCAAGGCATTACACCCGGGAACAACATGCTATACAAAGGGGACAAAAAGCCAATCGATTGGCACTTCTAAGGAAGAATGCGGCACCCAAAGGTGTCACCGTCATCGGTCCGCGAGACACGGCTTTTAAGCCAAGGCACCTCACCCAATGCGCTCGGCCAATGCCCATACTCACCGTAGTCGGCCACCACAATTAAGTGACGTCTTGTCGGATCAACACAATGCACCGAATCCAGCCCAGGAAGCTTGGCCGCTACCGGGACCTTGCCATCGTTGCCGCTCAATGCATCGTTGTCTTGCTCTCCTCCGTGACGCCGCTTGCTGCGGTCTCTGCCGACGCAAGTGCCCGCCGGGCCCAGCCGACGCCCGTCTCGGCCACCTGGGGTGGCCTAGTGAAAGGTCCCTTGTGGTTTTTGGTAATTGAGTGTCAACATTAGGTGAACTAATATGTGTGATTGAGATTATACACGGGGGATTAGTTCACATGTGATGATGCAATTTAGGAGCTTATTGCACATGAGACATGACATGGAGTCATGTGACCAAGGTGGTGAAGATCAAGACAAGGCTTGGCTTGATGGACCGGTTGCAAGTGTGAAGGGCAAGTCGAGGGACTTTGTGCCGACGGACCGACGCAACGGTGAAGAGCAAGTGAGGTCAAGATCGATGGACCAAGAAGGTCATGTGATGATATGAAATGAATCATATCATTCTTGATCGTGTTGGTGCATGTGTTGCATCGGCACTTGGAGATGGAGCGGAATGGAAATGCGCAAGGCAAAGGTATAACCTATAGGGCATTTCATTTCTCCGGTCATTGGTGCTTAGAGAAGTTTATGACCGGATTTAGGATAGATGGCCGTACTATCAAGAGGGGCAAACTTGTTTGCATATCGGTCATCTAGTGCCACTTGAGCGATCTAACTTTGCGATGTGTTAGGATCGAGTGACGTGGTAAGAGCAAGAGAAAATCCTTTGAAAATGATTGTGAAAATGCTAACACACATGCACATGGTGACGTACACTTGGAGGTGTTGGCACTTTTGCAAAGGAGAAGTTG
This sequence comes from Hyparrhenia diplandra, assembly GCA_015847255.1. NCBI lineage: Eukaryota > Viridiplantae > Streptophyta > Magnoliopsida > Poales > Poaceae > Hyparrhenia > Hyparrhenia diplandra. The sequence continues at coordinate 146,176 of JADLZK010008779.1, read as the reverse complement.
TTTCGGTGTTTCTCGGACACTTGGACTGCTCTTAGAGTGGAATATTGCTTTGATCCATTGTGAGTTGGATCAAGTAACCATGTGGGTTGTGTAGCCCTCTGAGTTAGCTTTCCATAGAGTCCAAGATCATCGAAAACGGAGTTCGGATGAAAGAGTTATGGACGTTTGATCGGGCGTTGGTCGGGCTGTCAGCGGTGACCGGACGCACAAAGGCGCGACCGGACGCACCGACCGGAGGCTCCGGTCAGTGCGTCCGGCGAGGGCTCTGCGGCCTGAATTTTGCCGGACCCGTCGGCCGGGACGCTTGACCGGACTTCGCGACCGGACTTCGCTGGTGAGTCCGGTCGGTGGTCGGTCAGCCGGCCGCTGTCGTGATTTCGTTCCCAACGGCTCTTTTGGCTTGGGGGCTATAAATAGAGGTTGTGGTCGGCCTTGGCTGGTGTCGAAAGCACCTTGGGGACTTTGTGTCCATGCTTGAGAGTGCTTGAGAGCCCTCCCACTCACATATGCTTGATATCGTTCATCCGATTGAGTGAGAGATCGAGTTCTAGTGCGTTGCGTTGAGAGATCGCATTCGTGGCACTAGGTGATCGTGTTGCAAGCCGGTGTGCTTGTTTCTCTTGGAGGTTGCCACCTCCTAGACGGCTTGGTGGCAAGAGACTTCGTGAAGCACGCCAAGGAAGCTTGTGCGGTGCTCAGAAGAAGAGATTGTGAGAGGTTCGTGCTCACCTCGCGGGGATCGTGAAGAGCAACTCTAGTGGAGCGTGTCATTGAGCTACCACACTTGTGTGTGGGTTCACACGGTACCCTCTGAGGGATTGGCTAGAGGACTCACACTGTGTGAGGGACTCGATCGAGCTCTCAGCTGTGGGATTTGGCACTGGCCATTAAGCTTGAGAATCATCACCGGGTGATTCGCCAAACCGTGGAACCACTAAAGTGTTGGTCGACACAACGAGGAGTAGGGGGAAGTTGGCAAGCTTCCCGAGACCTCGATAAAAAAATCACTGGTGTCATCTTGTGTCCACACTTGGCGGTGGTTTGCATTCTCTTGTTCTCAAGCTCGTTCTTACTTTCATTTATATATCTTGTGCTTGAGATAGAGAAGTAGCTCTTGCAATTAGTAGCTTATGTAGCTCTCTAATTGTCTTCTTGCTTGTGTAGCTAGAAGTAGAGTTGTTGTAACTATCTAGCTTGTGTAGCTAGGTAATTTGAGCCTTTGGGTTAGGCGTGTGTTGCATTGTCCATTGTTCATCTAGTGAGCTTAGGGGCTTTGTGCTTTTGCTTACTAGAATTGTGTAGGAGCTCACCCGTGCTTGAAAGTACTAGTGCTTAGGTTTGTGTGACCTTGCATTAGAATTGATTAGGAGCTCAAGCTAGGCTTGTCACCTCACTCTTCTTGTGTAGGATCCTTTGTGAGGTGATTTAGAGTCATAGTTAGAGGGGTGAAGTCTTGGCTAGACCGATAAGTTTAATTCCGCAATTGTATTTGGTTAGCCATCGGAATTAGTTTTAGTAGGGACTATTCACCCCCCCTAGTCCCCATCTCGACCCTTCACCTAGCCGAGCCCCACTGGCCGAAATCCAGCCGCCGGTCACCATCCATGCTGAATCCATCAGCCGCCCGTGATTCTGACGAAGCCCACAACGAAGGAGAGAGCGCAAATCCATGTTTGAGGAACACAGATCAGGCCATCCCCACGGGGAACTTCGCTAGCCATCACCGGCCATGAAAAACGGCAGCCATGGAACAAGTACGGAGAAAAAAACTAGTTAGAGAAGAGGGTGAACGCCCCACTGCTGCCTTCATCGCCTCCGTACGGCCACCGGCCGGCAGGCTCGAGCAGCAGCAGGGTGGGGATAGGTGGAAGATGGCCGGCGGTGGTGCTGGTTGGGGTGCCGCCCGTGTCGCCCACGGATGGGACGACGCGGGGCTGAGCGAATTTCACAGATCACATGGCATACAACTATCTACTTCATTGAATTTATACCTATATTGCAACACAAATTCATCCACACTAAAAGGCAAATTAATCCCCTACGCCTAAGCTCATACACCATTCAAAGGAATCAAAATGTCACTAAAAAAATCTAATGGAGTACATCATTGTGATTAGGGTTCGAGAAAATAGACAATATATAAAATAGATTAACGTGTACACTACAGTTGAAGGATGGTAGGGAAGATACCTTAATGTTGCAGATCCAGAAAAAAACATCCAACTTACGGTCATTCCGATCCGGCGATCGCCGAGCTCGGGGACTCGAGTAGTGTGGTAAAGTAGCTTTATTAGGTGGATAGTAAGATTATGCATGTTGATTTCGTTGTTATTTTACAGTATTTTACCATGGCCGTCACGGACGGTGAGACGACCACGCGTTCCACCACAAGCGGCGCGGATAAGGTTGTCTTTCCTCGATCTACTGACTCCATCATCGCGCGGTTGAAGCGGTTCGCAGGCAGGGTTCTGGGTAAGGCGACGTCGCCATTGTTGCCTCTACCAAGGCAGAAGTCGTTGTCGCCAACGTTGTCGCACCGCATCAAGAGGATCGCCACTCGACCAATCTCGCGTTTCCCGGTTGCGAAACGGGGTGAGATATTGGTGATGCAACGAATGGGGTTCATTGATAGATGCAGGGAGCCCTCGACGGCGGAAAAGGAAGCTTACGACAACTACCTCGAGGATCTCAACCTCTCTCATAAGGAGACGCTGCGACAACTCTTCACTAGAAAGAGGCCGAGGCGGTCGAGGCGCCTCGCTAACCGACGCACCTGATCGTTGGTGGAGTCTAGATAGTTCGATTAGCGAGTAATAGCGTCTTGATCTCCTTTCGCTGGGGAACTAGGCCTGAACTGATTGTAAAACTTTATTCCCCCTAGTGCGTCATTTGTGACGCGTCGTAGTAATATTCACTGTTTTTATACTTAATATAAAAGATACGCACACCTTTTACGTATTTGAGAAAAAAATATATTTTACCGTGGCAAATAAATAAAACACACAGATAGTGACACAGTAGTATATCTCCTCGGTCTGGTCGCCACCAAATAATCCTGCTGCTCCGTGTACATGGCCACTAGCTTATTTTACACGTGCTCATTGACATTGAAATACTAAATTTCTTCCAAATTAAATAATGTACCCTACTACTCCACTAGAGGTAGAGTGGGTGAGATGAAGAATTGTTTCCTAGACGTGCACAGCATGCCATTGCCAGCACCTCACGATTCTAGCTGAAAAGGATTTCTCTCTCTCTCTCTCTCTCTCATTCACAGCAGGCCTTGTCTCTGTCGTCTCGTCGACTCCTCTCTGTGTCGTTGTTTGTGCCTGCCCTCCAACGGGCAGGGGCACCCAGCTCCAACTCCTTCTCGTCCTCACCATTCACACAACTAGCCAGGCAGAGGCAAGCATATCATTATCCATCATCAGCTCGACCCGGCCGGCTGCTTACTTTTAGTTGCTGCCGATCGATTTGCCTTTCTGTGTGTCATCACATCGATCGGTCGGGCTCAAATTAAGCATCCTCGCTCCATATATTGCTCGTGTCATTTTTGTTTTGTCTCTATCGGCTGTAGTGCTGTGTGTGTGTTTGCCCATGCATATCGATCCATCTCTATACATCTCCTGCAACCGTACCGCGTGTACCGGCGGCGAGTAAGTCGTCGTCGTGCGTGAGATCCGATCCTCGTTACCAGCCGCTGCTGTCGACCGTCGACGACCAAGATGGCCAGCTCCTCCGGCGACCTCACCAACGACGGCGGCGGCGGCGGCGGCGAATATATGGTACACAACCACAGCGGCGGCAGCGCCCCGACGACGACGATGACGACGACGACTACCGAGACGAAGCCTCTGACCATGTTCTACAACGGCGGCGTCGCCGTGTTCCATCTCCCGCAAGATAAGGTTCATCTCGATGGCTTTCTGTGCGTGTATCGATCAGGCGATCGGTCTGACAGTCTCACCTCGTCTAATCTTCTCATGGGCTTTGGCGGCACCGTGCCTATGTACATGTTTCCGTGCACGCGACTATGCTGACAGGCGGAGGTTGTCATGAAGATGGCGGCGGGTGAGGACGGCAGAGACGACGGCGGCGGCCGCCACCGGCGGTCAAACCACGGCGATGAGTTGCTCGCCAAGTTGAGACAAGGTATATGGTATAGTTTAATCAACTCTTCTGTTAAGATAACTGAATACAAATCTTGTCTACAGATCTTTTTGTAGCCAAAATAAATCCACTCTTAACCATCCTGTATTCGGTTATCGCGTGGAATATACATAATCCATTTTTGCTATGTTTATATCTATTTATCTGTAAATTGACAAAAAAAGTGACAAGAACTGTAAATGATCTTTTTATAATAACTGAAACAGCTGAAGTTACATCATTTTTTTTTTTTTTGTCAAAAAGGTGATGTTTATACACTTAACAAGTATACATAATGGCCTTTTTTGTTCTGCTGCTCACGTAGGGATGCCCGTGGCAAAGCAAGAGATCTTTGCAGCGCTTCTTCCAGAAGCGCAAGGAGAGGTACGCATGTATGCACATCATTTTAGGTTTCATCATGAGTTTACTGTGTTCCAAACAAAAGGTAGCTAGAATACAATACTACCAAACTATATATTAACAAACGATTACTTAACACTATCTCCTCCAATCCAAATTATAAGTTGTTTTAATTTTTTTTGGTTCATTAATTTTGCTATATGTATCTTGATGTATCATTATATTTAGATGTGGTGCAAAATGCATGTACTAAAAAAATTAGAGCGGCTTATAATTTACTCCCTCCATCTCATTATACTTGACGCGTTTTAGAGATTGGGGGAGTACCAAGACAACCACCATTTTACCTGCATACCCCTATAAATCCAAGGATTACTTCACCGTGCCTGTACACAGAGTTCAGTTCAACATCATTAAATGCATGCACACACACATCCCCCATCGGCTCAACAGTAGAGGTTTGTTTTATCTTGCCATCGCCCACAGTTTGCCTTTTTCTATTTTTTTTTTTTTATTTACAATAGTGGACGACAATGAATTGAGTGATTGATGGCTGCTGTAGTACTCACCTATTCCGTGTAGGGAGCCAGACCTAAAACGTAAGTATTTTGAAACTTTTTCAAATCCTAGAACGTCTAGTATTATGAGATGGAGTGAGCAGAACGGAGGGGGGAGAGTATTATTTTTTTTTCCAAGGATGAACAAACGACAAGTTGTTACTAATTATTTGTCATGTATGACAACAACTGTTAACTGTAGGAGTACACTATTTGTTTTTGTTGCTTCTAGCGGTGCAAGTATAAATAAAATTATTAGTTAAATTAATAAATAAAATCTAACTCGGTGCAATTGTATACTGACAAAGAACTACTAGTATTTTTTCAAGGAAACAAGCGAAAGTTATCAGTTTGTCCGCCCTGTGTGTGGCAACTGTAGTACGTACATCTGTTTTCTTGCTTCAGTAGTAGTGTAGTACATGTACAGTACCAGTATAGAACAATAATAGTAGAACTGTACTCCCTCTGTTCCATTAAAACTTGCAATTCTCGCTTCCCGAGAAAACAAGTATTTTCAAACTGCCGGTAATTATTTATTAAAATATATAAAAATTTTATACTAAGTAATTAGTATCATTGGAAAGATCTTTAAGTCTAGTTTTTTAACAAATTTATTTGGAGATATAAATGTTGCACGTATTTTCTACAAACGTAGTCAAAGTTGAGTCGGTTTGACGGACACGCTTCCCCATAGTTGCAAATGAAATGGAACGGAGGGAGTACTAGATAGAGTGCTCCATATAGGCGGCGTGAAGCACGTTTTTGATTGACCACAAACGATTGGTTTCCGACCGAACCGGAGCTGACGAACTGAGCTGCTACGTGACAGCCTTGTTTATCCCATCGATCGGCGCCCCGTGACCCGGTCGCGATTCGTGAGCCAATGCGACCGCAAACTGTGGATCGATGGATGTTGCTTTGCTTGTCGTCAAACCGGCTCCTTTTTCCTTCTCATACTCCCTCCGTCCCACGAACTCGCCGTTCTAGCAAAGCGGCACAGGGGATCAAGGAGCTAGGCATGGAGCCTGCAACCACGACAGTTCTGTCATCCGTAATGTACTACTTCTCTCTCTGTTGCTCTTTCTCTCCATCCGATGCCCTCTCTCCTTGTTCAGGTCCACTCACGGAGCAGCACCTCATCTTCACGACAGCGACAGCACCAGCGGGCCAGAGTGCAGGCCTAGTGGACATGGGGACCGTGGGCTAGAACGACAAACTTACTGGGACACGGAGCTGAGTCTAGAACGACAAAGTTACCGGTACAGAGGGAGTACATGACATGAGGCATGAGGGCGTGAGTTTCGTTATGTTTGATGTGGACTCTTGAGATTTTGTTTTTCTTTTCGTTTTTTTACAACAGTTTTTCTTTTCGTTGTAGTTATCAATTGGTTCTGCACGTAAGCTTATACAACTAGCGTCCGGATGCCGCGTCCGTTTTTGTAACAAGGGCGTCTACTCCTTGTAGAAACCTGCTCCCCACGTTAAGCTCCTCTGTCTAGGCCTGCTAATGGGGCGGGGTTAAACGGGTATTTTGGGGCGGATTTTAATACGGTATTATTGGATGGGTGAAAACGGGTAACACCGTGGAAAAGGGTTGGGGCGGGTTGGGTTGACGACACAAACGGGTTGGGGCTCTATGGTCATAGATCGGGCGCATAAGTCATATATCATTTTCCGTTGTGACTTCGGGTTGGGGCATTGGGCCGACGGGGTGGGGCGGGGCGGGTGGTAGTTAGGGTTTTAAAATATGGGTTGGGGCGGGTTTAAACCCGTTAGCGTGCCTACCTCCGTCCCTCCACTCCTTCCCCACGGGCTGGAGCTGCTCGTCCACATTCGTTGCTCTATCCCTCTGCTCCCTTCTCCACGCGCGTACATCGTTCTCCACTATAATATTAGGAAAAAAAATACTGCTCATGTAATGTAATATTGAAAAATATAGTGCAACATCGAAAAAACATGTACACATCTATTAATTATTATCTTCATTCCTGAAAGAGTGAGGTTTTGCGTCGCTGAAGTTCATTTGAACATGTTGTTTCGTTTCTGCAGGCTGTATGGACCTTGATCGCTGATGGTAGTGGGCAACCAACCAACTCATGACGAAGACGAGGAAGGGCCCACTTTGTTTCGTTACCATCCCAGTAGAAATGTATATGATGTATATGAAGGCCCATTTAGCAATGTACATATGGATTCCTTGTTGATCTTGTATTAGTACATGTTGTTATTCCCTCTATCCACAACTTTTGCCGTTTAAATTGTTTCCATAAATATTAATTGTCGACGCTTTTCTCATAAACTCAGTCAATTTTTTTTTTAGCGTGTGCTGGGTACAGTATGAATGCGCTTATAAGTTTTTTTTTTTGACTTATTATAGGGTGTATCTAGTTGGGCTAAATCTCATTTTCTGAATTTCCGACCTAATGGATTTCGGCGTACTTAACAACTTAACCCAACCGTATTTATCTGAGAATTAATCCATGATGTGTGGTTCTCATATATTTCAATGTGAAGGAAGATTTATTTGCACAAAGGGTAAAGGGTGGGCGCTCGGACGTCCGATCCCATCGGACGCCAGCGTCACGGCCCAGCCCCACCTCAACCTTAAGCCTCTCGCTCGCCGCACGCCCCCCGCCGCCGCTCCGTCGACCACCCGCCGGCGGCGTAGGTGTAACAGAACCTTCAAATTACAGGGGCCCACATGTACTAATTATCGGTTCAACAACCTTTGATAGTCACATATGTGCACCTATAACCTGAAAAGCACTATTAACTATTCCAACCGAGGATCCGTTCACGAGGTCATTGCGAAGATACAACAGTTTTCATACATAATCGAGTAAACAATGGAAGGTTTATATGTATTACAATAATTTTACAACCGTTTATTTAAAACAAGTTTTACAATATAAAAGTAGGAGTAGCGGAAAGATTATTACATATATGACACTAACAGACCACGCCCACGGGTCTCACTTCTCACTCATCCTCACTTTGTCTTCTGATGAATCGTCATGCGGCCACGGTCCGTCAGTAGACATGACTTCCTGGTCCTGCAACATGGGTTAACAAACCCTGAGTACGGGAGTACTCAACAAGACTTACCCGACTAAAGAAAATAGGAGAAGACTCAGAAATGCTTTGGTCTAATAGGATTCAAGGTAAGGCTTGTAGCAAGAAGCAAGGACTCTTTTTGCGAGAAAAGCTTACTAGTAGTGAATCCTTACTTTCAACATTTTTAATTCCAATTTAGTTTCTCACCTACTCTAGGTGATCGATACTAGAGCACACACTTGTAGATATGCCATCACTTATTCCATCTCTTCATAGTTCCATAATTAAACTACGATATAAGACTGGAAACCAAGTCTCCATATCCGAGAAGCACGGCGATTTCAAAATCGATTAACCCAAACTGGGAGTTCTTTCCACCACGACATATGTAGCACTTAAGCTTGCATATATCAACCCTTTCTTGGATACTCAAAACGGAACCGCGTCCCTCGCCACCCGAGAATACCGTACACCTCCAATCCGGGACTTTAACCCACGAGGGTAACATGTACTCCCGCCATCTCTCCACTCCCGGTCTTGCGGTTGTATGCGTTCCCGATTTGACACCCCCAAGATCGGGCTTACCGGAGTATGTGTCCGGAACTAGTTTCGACCGTCTCGGGCGACGCCCGACAGGCGTGCCATTGGTCCAAGACCTCGGGCGCGGTTATTCCATGGTCTCGGTTACACAGGCCTACACGCTGGGTCCTTAATCGACAAGCCGGAAATACTACACCGAGACTCCATTCTCAATGCAAATTACCCGACCGGTCTCAAATTAAACACCATAACCCAGTATGGTTTCATCATATAACATCCTTGTTCATCAAATGCCCCTTCGGGCTATCATAAGACACTTGTCACATTTTGACTCAAAAGTCTAACTAATATAGCAAGGCTAAGCGTTCTAAGCATTTTTACCAAAAACGGGTTATTAAGGTAGATATCGAAATAACCAAGGAATGGTAATGCACCAATTAGGTTATCACACAACTCCTATCACCTAATGCGTGTATAAAGCAAAGGTGATATAAAGCTTTGTAAAAACACAAGGAACGTTTAAATGAACCGGGGCTTGCCTTGATTGACGAAATAACCCGACTCGGCGATGGATCACAATACTCGAGTGGATCAACAAGAAAACCCTCTTCGGAAGCTTGATCGACGATCTCGATCACCTTCGTTCACTATACTGAAAGAATAACATATGCTTTACATGATGCCATGTATATAAACATGATGCGCGAGAGTGCATGAAACGATAAACACTTGAATACAACTTTTCTTCACGATAAAGTTGCAATCCAACAAAACCAACTTGTTGAACTACTCTACGAGATATCATCACCATTGCCTAAGGAGTTCTCAAGGACCACTTGATAAAGGCATGGTTTAGGGTTCACAAACAATCCAAAATCTACCCAAAACCCTAAGTTAGAAAGCATTAAACAAATTGTTTAACACATAAAATGATAGGGCATGAAATAATAAAAATTTTAACTTTCTCAAAACAAGCTCAAAATTTTTGTACAGGTAGATCATGTCATAAAACAGTACTAAAATAATTTTCATGATTTTTGGATAAATAAAATAATTATTAAAAATCAAGGAAGATGCATTTTTCAATTAAATTTTGTATTTTTAAATCATGCCAAAAGTATTCAAAATTCAAGTTTCATATTTTTCCTGGATAGACATACCCAAGGGAAGGCTACACAAAAATTTTCAGAATTTTTTTGAGATAGTATTTGAATTTATACAAAATTTGGAAAATCAAACACTATTCAAATAAATGAAAATGAATAAAACATTTTATAAATGGAAAAAGGTTCTGGGTTGAAATTGGCCTGTTACTGTGCATGACCCAGCACTGTTCATGGCCCATGATGAACAGTAAAGGACCGGCCCAAAGGAATAGTGGCGAGCCGGCCTGGTGAATACAAGTGTTGGGGCGGCCCGGGGGCTTCGGTGCTCGGCCGGCATCGTTCACGTGTCTACGCGTGCGTGCTCACCGGCGACGACGCGCGCTCACCGCACTGGCGGCGCGGCCGCGTTCTGGCGCCGGTGTTGGGCTAGAAGGATAACGAAAGGCAAGAGGGCGGCCAGGGGCTCACCGCAGTGCTGGGACGGGGCTCCGGTTGCGGCGGGGCTAGGCCGGAGGTGGGTCGGCGGCGGAGCAGCGGGCGACGGGCGGCGACAACGACGACGTTCCGGCGAGTTCGTGACCACGATGTCCAAGCAATGCGAATTCACTAGCTGGTTGGGCTCAAGACTCACCGGAGTCGGCTGACGACGGCGGGGTCGAAGGTGGCGGCGATCCGTGGCGGCGAGGAAGACGGGCCCATGGCGGCAATTCCGACGAAAGGAGTCGCGGCCGGGTTCTAGAGGAGGTGAAGAAGTTGCGAAGCGGCTAAGGTAAATGGTTTGGCAAGAAAAACTACGTCGACGGCGAGCAACGACGGCGGACGACGACGACTCCGGCGGCGGCGGAAATGAAGAAAAGAGGAGAACGTCGCCGGTGGTGGCCTATTTATAGGAGGGAGGGGTCGGACAGGTGGCTAGGGAGGTCGCGAAGCTCCTCGCGGGCACGGACGCTGGAAGGCGCGGCGGTGGACGGCGGCGCGACCCTCAACGCCGGCGGTGGCAGAAGAGGAGTGGCCGGGGGTACTGTAGCGGGGAAACCTAAATTTGAATTTTCCAAATTACTCCCAAATTTTGAACTGAACTTAAAAATTTCCAAAAAAAGCAACTTGCCTTAATTTTTCAAGATCTACAATTTTCACAATTGGAGCATTTTCAAATTCAGCCTAGAAATATGACTTTTTGAAATGCAGTTCAAAATTTTGAAATTTGAATTCAAAATTACTTTTAAAATCATGTAAAAACTTGAAAAACTTTGTACATGACTTTTGTTCCTCTCAACAAGATCTACAAACTAGCTTTTGGAATTTTTCTCAAATTTTGCCTAGATTTTGAAATAGAGAAAAGGGGGTAGAAAGGGTTTCATTGGAATTCAAAATTACTTTAAAATTTTGAACTAAACTTTGAAAACTCAAAATACCAACTTTGTTCAAAATTGCAAACTCTACCTTTTTGCTTTAATAACTATACCCAAATTCTTGATAAATTTTGAAATAAAGAAAAGGGGACAAACTAGGGTTTAGAAATTAGGGTTTCCGACAAAAGGGGATAGTTTCCGGAATCCGATTCCTCTCGCGTCTTTTCGACCGACAAAGCAACCAAACATAAAATAAACTTATTTTAGTTCAATGCAAGACATGGTGGGCTAATCATGCATGCTTTGCAATGATCATGATGACATGTCGGGGTTTTATTGAGAGTAACACCGGGGGTGTTACAGCAGGCCCCGCCACGATGTGGACATGGCGACTCCGGCGAGCTCCACACAACTCTGGCCATGGCGCCCCCGCCCCAACCTGGCCCGACCGCCCCCTGCTCCGCCAACCGCACCTAAGCCGCCCGTCCACCATTCCCACCGCCTATCCCCGCCTACCTCCCCCCGGCCGGACATCTATACCCTCCGGGAAGGTTCGCCGGAGTTGGGGAAGAAACGGAGGAAGTTCGCCGGAACTCTAGGTCGTCGGCGTTGGGGGAGAAGGAGAGAGGAGAAGGTGGGGGGAGAGGGAAGGAGGCCACCGCCCTCGGATCTGGCCCGGCGAGCACCTTCTTCCCCCCGGCGGCGGTGGGCGGTTGACGAGCGAGGCATAGCTCGGGCGGTGGTCGTGTGGAAGAGATAAGGTTGGGGAAGAGTTGGGCCGGGCCGGTGGAGCGTCCCTACTCGTAGGACGTTGTCGGATCCGCCTAGATTGACCGGAATTGACACCCAATTGGCGATCATCGAGAGGAGGAAGAGGGAGGGGAAGGCGGCGCGCCGCGCCGGCCGGGTGGCGCTGCGAAAAAGGCGGCCCGGGGCGCGCGGTGACAGGTGGTGGCGGCTGCGCTGGGCGGCGGGGTGGTGGGGCGCGGGAAAGGAAGGAGAGGGAGTTGGGATAAAATTTCTTTATTGCTTGTTGCCGTGAAAGATTACTGAGACCCCTTACTTATATAGCCCGGCTAGTGGGACTTGTATCTCAAGCAATCTCTCTAAAGGTTTCCTTATAGATTGGAATACCTTTTACAAGCATGTCCTATTTATTTATTTCCTAATAAGGGTCTCCCTTATAGTTGAGATATCCCCTTGCACACCAAAACACCTAAAGATAATCCTAGATATTTTTCCTCCTTTTTCTCCGAATTAATTGCCGAAGAATCCGCGGAAGGGAGGGGACGGCGGGGGGGCACGTCTTGCGAGGCCCGGGGGCGGCGCCGGTGCCCCTTGGGCCTATCGGGCCTGTCCTTCAGGCCCTATTTTACTGGGTCATGACATCTCCCCCCCTTCTCCGACCGGGCGCGTCCTTCGCGCTGGATGAAAGTCCATTCCGTCACACACCGGGTGGAGATTAGCCGCCCCGGAACAATGAGCTCAACCTGAAGTAGGAGTCGACCCTGCACTGGGTTCCTGAGGATCATATTCTCCCTGGTTCGCTTAGGATCAAACTCCAGGAGGTAGTGAAGGTTGCCGATGTAGCCGTGGTAAATATATCGGTGAACAACACATCCCTGCTGTGAAGCTGTCTGACGGCGGGCTGCCAGCAGAAGTTCCCGAGGAACGCCCACATCAAGGTGCTGATGCACCATGTCGCGGGGTGGGCTCTCTAGGAATAAGAAACGCTCATTGGGTGGAGCGTGGACGAAGAGCGGGAGCAGGCGTCAGATGGTGATGTCACGGCGAGTAGGAGGAGTAGCAGCCAAGTTCAACATCGTACCGTACATGAAGGAGCCGATGTCGAACAGAGAGGGCGAAAGCTGGTGGACACCCCTCTCTGCATCGTAGCTGATGTGGACATTGTCGACGGTGAGGAAGAGGCGATCCATGCCGTCGAGGAAGGCGACCCTGGCTGGGCCGACGTGGTGGCGCCGTGGCCATATGCCGCCCAACAGGATGGCGGTCGGTGCAGCTGAAGTTGTCTCCGTCGTGTAAGCTCCCAAGGCGAGGAAGTTCGTCCTGCGAACTCCGCCCTGAAGCAAGGCCTCCAGCAGGTCTGGCAGGAGTGGAGAGGAAGCCGGGAGGTAGAAGCGGCCGTCAAAGAGCAGGAGGCCGTCCTCAAGCGTCCATGCTGGAGCGGCGTCGCCCGTGGTGACGTCGAGGGCTATGCGGCGTAGATGTTGATCCTCCAATGTAGCCTGGCGTAGCTGGACGAAGACTCCGGCGGACGTGTCGTAGAGGTCCAAGGCAGTCGCATGCCTTGAACGTTTCCCCAGTCGAGTTGTAGGCGTACGTATGCCGGCGAAGATGCCTGACCTGAGCAGGCCAGGGCCAGTGGCGCCCCGACGCTGAGGGGGTGGAGCCGAAGTGAACGTGCTCGGGCGGCCGTCGCGGTAGTACTGTAGCTCGTGGGTCGCGAAGTCCCACGTCACGCGTCCCAAACTTGCCAACCAAGGCATGCCGAGGATGACGTCGACGTCGTCACCCAGTGGCATGATGTAGGCGTCGATGTCGAAGATGCTGGCGTCAAGGCGTAGTGGTACGTCGAAGGTGGCGGCGCGGCATGTAGACGTGGCGCCGGTGCCAGTGGTGATCAGCACACGCACTGGCTGAGTCCGGAGGCCTGCCGTGGTCACCACGCGGGGGTCGATGTAGTTGTGCGTTGCTCCCGAGTCGACGATGATGTTGACGCCCGTGCCTGAGATCATACCAACGAGGTAGAGAGAATGAGCACCACGTACCGGGGAGTCGGGGTCCCCAGTGAGGACCTTCAGGTCAGCTGGCTCCTCTTTGACGTCCGCTAGTGGGGCGTTCGTCGTGTCATCGGTGTAGTCGTTGAAGATCGTGATGTCGAAGAGATGCTTGCACTTGTGACCCCGTGTAAACGGTTCGTCACAGTTGAAGCAGAGTCCAGCCTTCCGTCGCTCCGTCATCTCTTCTGGTGTCAGCCGTTTGAATGGCTGAGTAGTTGCTGCCGACGGAGGGGGCGCCTGGGGGGCGGCCAGCAAGGCCATGGGCGCTGGCGCCCTTGCCTTTGCCTGTGCTGGCTTGCCGGTGTTGTAGAGGATGGCGAGGCGTCGCTCGTACGCCCTGGCGAGAGACATGGCAGCCTCCATGTCCTTGGGATTCTGCATCTTGACGTCCGTCTTGAGCGGTTTGCCCAAGCCTGCTGTGTAGATGTTCACCTGCTGCTTGTCGTCGAGGTTGCCCGCACGTGCTACGTGCGCCAAGAACTGCTCTGTGTACTCATCGACGTTGCCTGTCTTCCTCAGCGATGCCAGCTCGCCCAGCGGGTTGCGCCGTTCAGCAGGGCCGAAGCGCTCGTTGACGTATTGAGCGAAGCTCGCCCAATCTGCCACTGGTTTCTCCTGGGACAGCCTCATGTACCATTGCTGTGCTCCTCCTGTGAGATGATAGGAGGCATACCAGACTTGCTCTGTAGCTGGCGTACCTTGGCCCCTGAAGAATTGCTCGCAGCGGTTGATCCATGGGAGGGGATCCTCCTTGCCATCGTAGGTTGGGAAGGAGAGCTTGTGCAGGCGAGGAGCGAGACCTGGGAAGGTGTCGACCGGAGGGGGAGGAGGGGGCGGCGCATGCGCCCCAGTTGGCGGCGCCCCTGCTGGCGTGGCCTTAGGCCCCAGGTAGCCCTTCATCAGGCTCTCCAGATCAGCTGCTGTGACTTGATCATCCTGGTTCTGCTTGCCATCGGTTCGCTTCTTGATGAAATCGCGGGCTGCTTTCTCCAGCATCGATTTCATCTCAATCTCAGCGTCATGGAGTTGTTGACGGCGCTTGAGTGCTGCTGGATCGTCGCCGGAGAGGATAGACAACTTATTCTCGATCGTGTCCATCCTGACGTTGAATTTGGCGAACTCGTCCCCCAAATTCTTCAGCAGCTTCTTCGATTCGGCGTCCATGGTGGTAGGTGGATCGTAGTGGTCTCCGGATACCAGCTGTCAGATTCCGGCTAGATTGGACCGGAATTGACACCCAATTGGCGATCGTCGAGAGGAGGAAGAGGGAGGGAGGAAGGCGGTGGCGCGGCGGCCCCGGCGGCGGCGGGTGACGGGTGGTGGCGCGGGCGGGCAGGGTGGTGGTGGTGGGGGCGCGGGGAAGGAAGGAGAGGGAGTTGGGATAAAATTTCTTTATTGCTTGTTGCCCTGAAAGATTACAGACCCTTACTTATATAGCCCGGCTAGTGGGACTTGTATCTCAAGCAATCTCTCTAAAGGTTTCCTTATAGATTGGAATACCTTTTACAAGCATGTCTTATTTATTTATTTCCTAATAAGGGTCTCCCTTATAGTTGAGATATCCCCTTGCACACCAAAACACCTAAAGATAATCCTAGATATTTTTCCTCCTTTTTCTCTGAATTAATTGCCGAAGAATCCACGGAAGGGAGGGGACGGCGGCGGGGGCGCGTGCGATCCTCTCATAAGGCTATCCGCACCGCGCGATCGGACAAAGTACTCGAGTACCGTGTAGCGTCACGAACGAAGCCGCACACAGATCGATATGGTACGCCGCCCTCCGGTTTCGCCGCCCACACGCGACTTCCAACGAACGTGTGGGCGGAACGCTACCAAAGATGCGCAGGCCCACCACGTGGAGAGGGAGAGAGTGGAGACGAGGACATCGTCTGTGCATGGCTGGAGAGATGGGCCAGCGGAGAGAGATGGGCTACCAAAAAAGCTATAACGGCAAACTAAAAAGCCAAAAAATACCAAAAAGCTTCTAAAACAAGATCTCACATGGATATATTTAAATAAAATTATAAGTGGACCCTACTCTTGGCCTGGGATAGAGGAAGATATAAAGTATGGATGAGTGCAAATTATATAAAAGAAAATTTCGATGACCAAGACATTATTCCTTTTAAAGGAGAGATTTAAAGTTCAAAAATTCTTCAAAAGACTAGATCTCACATGGATATAAACTTTAAATGCCGAATGGCCTTTACAGGGACAAAAAAAACCTCAAGAAATGTCTTCTCAGAAACTCCCGCTTATAGTAAATGGCTATGGACTCCATTCTGACAAAAGCCTTGTCCATAGAGGAACCCTATAAAGTATGGGATGCATGCAACAGTTGGCAGTGGGTCCACTATTTTCACTAATTAAAAAATATTATATCTCATAAACTACATATTAAATTCGAAAAATTTCGATAAATACTTCAAAAATAGATCTCATATGAATATATTTAGATAAAATTAGAGGTTCCTGGGTAGAGTTTAAAGGAGTGCGGCAGAGATTTAAAGTATTTGATGACTAGGATGTATAGAGGGAAGAAATAGAAAACACGAGTGCGGATAGTCTAAGGACACAGCATTACCGTTGCACAAAGCACAGTGCCGGTGTGACGTTGCACATGTTGCGAAAAAGGGGTAGTTAGCGCATACCGTCAGCAGTATTATTGTTTAGGCCACGCAGCGACATGCTACTGACCATGAGTAACTGGCGCGTCGCTGTAATCACGCTAAGGTACCTTTATTTGTATGCTCATTTTTTTTTTCCCAAAACAAAATATGAGAAAAAAACTATGTTCACTCTATATGTTTATTAAGCTAAACTTTAAAAGTTGTAATTAATGTAAATATCAAGATATATTTCAATGAGAATTTACCAACATTCACTTGATGCTTTGTCTGAAATTTCGAGTGCAGAGAATAAAATAAAATAACAAAGTGTCTTATAGTTTTTTAAACAAAAAAGTGCCTTATAGTTTATAATGAAAAAAAGGCAGAGACAAATGGAATTCAACTGCATTGATTCACGGGGAATAAATCCTTTTTGATTGTGCTATCAGTGGTTTTACTATACGTCGATGCACAGTCTTTATAGATTTTTTCTACTCTATTTGTTTTAAATTATAAATCGTTTTGTCTTTTCTATATATATATATATATATATACCTTTTGTTATGTATCTTAGGCATGACATGTTTCTAAGTATATAGAAAAGGCAACGTATCCTATGCAATGTACTAAAACCTAACACAACTTGCAATTTAGAACGGAGCAAATGCATGGTTTAAAACTTAAATTATGTGGTTAGTGGAGAAATTGAGAGGAGAACAAAGCATATATACTAGTGATTTCTTGTGCGAAAGAAACTCCACATCAACATGGTATAAAAGTTCCTTTTTTTCAAAACATTTTGTACTGCTAAAATTTAGCATCTGGCGTGAGCACACAGCGACACGGCAACGCACGCACCAACCCCTCACTCCCATGTCCGATCCCTCCTCCCTCCCCTTCTCAGTCGCCCCCCAACTCCACCGCGCTCCAGTCTCCGCTTCTTGCCGCTTTCCCCTCCGCCCGGGCGCCGCGGCCCTCCCCGATCCCGCCGTGGACGTCCTCGCGTCGCAGGCGGCGGGAGGCTGCACGACAGGTGAGCTCCACCCACGCGCCCCCAGTCTCTAGTTCCTGTCGCTGTCAGTCGGTGTTCAGTTCCTTAATCAGTCAGTGGAAATCTGTCGGCGCTGCTCGCCTTCCCTTGCCCTTAGTCTCCTCCCAGCGCGCTTCTAGGACGCCGCGATAGCATCGGCGTGGCCGCGTGGGACTGTGAGAGTGGGACTCCTCTCGAAGCCTATCAGCACAAGATGCAGATCGGCCGCTGATGCAGCTGTGCTATGTTCGCAGATGCCAGTGCTCTCAGCAAGCACTTCGCGCCACTCATAGCAGCCTAGCAACATTTAGTTCCCTTCAGTGTAATGCCTGATCTTGAGCAGTTGAGCACATGAATTCCTGGGGCAATGACCTTCATTCCCTGGCTCGCTGGCCTAAGAGAAATAGAATGTGTACCCTATATATACATAAATTAAGTGTGGGATTTTGTGTCACAGTGGGATGTAGAATGCACTCATGAATCGATGCAGTAGTTGAATTTCGGCTGCATAGCGCAGTTATGAGCTCTGCAGGATTACAACTTAAAGACCCATTGTATCGTTCCTCCCTGTAACTAGGAATCTGAATAAGGGAAGTCTATGGTGATTTTCTCTCATCATTGGTTTCGTATGTAATCTAAAGGTGATTCCTTTGGTTTCGTTGACTGCAGATTTGGGAATGTTCTACCAGTATTGTTCATGGTAAACTCAGAGTTTCCAACAACTGCCTGTAAACGTCAACTTGTTTCAGCTCCATCTTTAGTGTCAACCAATTTATTCTACAGAGGGCCAACAGGACTATTTCCAAGGTATTTCCTGAAACCTTATTTCATTTTCATTTAGATAGTCAGATTTTAATCTCATCTTAGATGTGGAAACTACATAACTTGTTCTATGTGATGTTTTAGTTGTATTCTGATACTTTGGATCTGTACATTTCTCCAGTGAGTTATGGGTGGGTTCTGCTGCTGCCTCAGTACTGAAGATTTTGAGGAATATGTCTATCCAAACAACCCTATCTATAGGCAATGCATATCCTTGAGGCATTTTTTCCACAACATTTTTGGCGGGGTAATATGAACTTCTATCCATATATTCAAGTATATTCTAGGCTGTAACCAACTGATCCAAAATGTCACATGGTACATTGATTGATTGTGGATTTTTATACTTCCGACTCCATGCAACTGCTGGCAGTAGCATGTTGGTATGATTTAGTTCTAACTGGTGGGGATTTAGATATTCACCACTAGTTTATTTTCTTGAAAATGGTACATTTTTGTCTTTTCTGTCAATAGATATTCTGTGCAGTGATAGATAGATTGGCCTTTTTGATCACATGATGTTACAAACTCAAGAGTACTACGTTCCTCTTCTAGAGTATTATTAGATACAGCGCAAAAAGGAAACAAAGTCATATTGAACATTCTGTAGTACTGTGAAACCCAAAACAGCAAAGCTTGTTGAGACAATGCAAACATGGATGAGCAAGGGGTAGACACATTTGACATGGCTAAGTAGACCTTCTGGTGTTCTTTTACAAGTTATTGTAGAGAAACTATATTGTGTATCTTAATGGCACTTCTGTAGTTTTTTTCTTTATCCATTTTCATATGTAAGGTTTCTTCTAACTATATTGTTTCCCTCTATGTAGTATACTGCAACATTCCAGAGGCTAGAGTCTAGGCCAAACAACACAGCCCAAGGGGTTGCTCCACTGGGATCCACTAATCCAAGTGTCAACATAAATGACAATTCGCTTGCTGAAACTTATCACCTTGTTTCTAGACCACCTCCATATGATACTGATCCTAGATATGCCCGTGTTCAAAGAGAGGGATTAGTCTCCAGGCGTGAGAAATCCATAAACCTTGCACAAGAAGAGTCACTAGCCCTTAGACGAAATGGCAGCAGCTCTGGTATTGAGCATTTAGCTGCTCAGAAGAAACGCAGCAGTACTGAAAATGAGGCTGAATATAAGGTCCATCGTTCTGAATCAACTAAGAGTTTGTCTGCAAAAGCTTATAGTAGCAGCTATGCAGTTGGCGCTTCAGAAGATGAGGATGTCTGCCCTACTTGTCTGGAAGGTTTGTGTCTAGATCGGCCTGAACACATAGCAGTTTATCTTGGTGCCTGAACATTTCTTCACGTATGCATTATGATTGATTTCCTGTGCAGAATACACGCCAGACAATCCAAAAATTATAACCAAGTGCTGCCACCATTTTCATCTTGGTTGTATTTATGAATGGATGGAGAGAAGTGACACGTGCCCAATTTGTGGAAAGGTATGATACTGATGGTTCTACAGCAGTCTTCATTTTTCACAACACGTAATTGCTGATCACCTATCATCAGTTCCTAAGATGTTTTATTTGCTGAGCTGACCATTTCTCCTCCAACCTGATTACACTGCAGGAAATGGAGTTTTGCGAGAGCCCATGATAGCCTTTTGATTTACGTGATCTCACATCGGAGCAAGGAAAAGGGTCTACAGACTATACAGTATGGGATGCCGGAGAATTGTAAATAATAGTTGTTCCTTATGCGATGTCCAAATAGATCTCTTTCTCGAGATCAGTTTCTTACATGTACTGAAATGATTGTCTATCTTACTAAAATTCATGCTAGGATTTGCTTGCCCAGTCTTTGTTATATTTGCAAATGGTTGCACATATTCCACAGATCTAACCTGACCATAGTGATCGTTCAGTGGTTGCTGTAGCCGATCTCATGACGAACCTTTTACCATAGTGCGTAGAAGTGCTATGGGCATCCTGTTGTAAGCCATCAAGAACAGGTTATCGCATAGTGCATGTAAATGCAACAGGAACTTCAGTTCAGTTCAAAGTGGCAACAATGAACCATCAGGCTTCATCAGAGATTCACGAGCCACGTATAATGTTTATGTTTCGGGTAAAAAAAATTACATTTGCCAGATGAACATTCCTTGAAACAAACAGGACGTATACAGACTAAAATAACTTTGCTCAAAATTATTTATCGGACACCCGCATAGAAGTTACAAGCCATGAAGATTGGTTACACAAGACAGCCAGGCAAGCCTAAAATACAAAGCCGATTCAGAAAATTGAGGGCAAAGGTACATCACATCGTAAAAACTAAGAGGAGAGCCAGCAAGCTAGCATTTTATTTAGTAAAATCGTTCAACAGCCGGTACCCAATCATTTCAGTTTTACACACTTGCCGTCTTGAGGCTGTTGCCCTTCTCTTGCAGGCTCACAAGTAGGCTGTCAAAGCTCTTCTTAAAGGAGTCCACGCCTTCAAGCTCAAGCTGCTTTCCGACCTCCTCCCAGTCAATGCCAAGCTTCTCCAAGGCACTGTATACACCTTCTGCTTCGGACACATTCGCATCAACTGTCCTTGAAACAGTGCCATGGTCTATGAATGCCTGCAAAGCTTGGTCGGGCATCGTGTTGACCTGAAAGTGCATCACTTCAGAGTTATTTTCTGTGATCATAAGAAACAATGCCAATGCAAGTGGGAAACTCGTCGTGAAAACATACTGTGTCAGGTCCAATGAGGCTGTCCACATAAAGGGTATCAGGATAAGCTGGGTTCTTGACACCGGTGGATGCCCACAACAACCTCTGTTTCTTGGCACCTTTCTTGGCCAATGCCTCCCACCTTGGGCCAGAAAATTTCTTTAGGTAGAGCTGATTTGCTAGTTTGGCCTGTGCAACGGCAGCCTGGTCGAGCAAAGGATGGTCATATTGCATAACTTCGTGAAGAGTTTAAGTTCTAACAATAAGAGGCGGTAAATTCTAGTTTTATTTACCTTTCCTCTCAAGGCAAGTGCCTCAGGTGTTCCAATCTTCTCGAGCAATTTGTCAATAAGGGTGTCGACTCGGCTGACAAAGAAGGATGCAACACTGGTAACTCGGGATAAGTCACTCAAGCCAGAAGCCTCTAGCCCATCAAGGTAAGCATCAATCACAGCCTCATATCTCGCAATAGAGAAAATAAGCTGCAGTGACAAAAATGAATTTGTGATCAATAAGCTTATCACAGCAGTTACACTACAGATTTTTACCACAATCATATGAAGGCAGTGGGCAAGGCAGAACACAGCAATTACCGTGACGTTGACACTAATGCCATTAGAGATAACTTCCCGGATGGAAGGAACACATTCTGCAGTAGCAGGGATCTTTATGTAGACATTGGGGCGGTTGACCACTTTGTGTAACCACTTTGCCGCCTCAACAGTTCCTTGAGTGTCATTTGCCAACCTAGGAGACACCTCCACGGAGACATACCCATCAGCCCCATCGGTCTCATTGTAGATAGGCTCAAAAAGTTTGCACGCGTCTTGGATATCCTTTATAACGAGTTCCCAGTAAGCGCTCTCGGCATCCTTTCCAGATGAAATGAGCTGCTTGAACTGATCATCATATGCGCTGGACGATGAAATGGCCTTTTGGAAAATCTGCATCGTGTTGAGAACATGGTCAGGAGTGAATGCGCAACTATGCAAGC
This sequence comes from Hyparrhenia diplandra, assembly GCA_015847255.1. Classification (NCBI taxonomy): domain Eukaryota; kingdom Viridiplantae; phylum Streptophyta; class Magnoliopsida; order Poales; family Poaceae; genus Hyparrhenia; species Hyparrhenia diplandra. The sequence goes on along the minus strand of JADLZK010008779.1, from coordinate 124,120 downwards.
GATCATACAATGCAAAGCAAAAGGTGGATTACCGTAGGGTTGCTGGTGACTCCGCGAACACCGCTGGCGATAAGGGGCAGCAAGTCGGTGACAGGGCGGCAGAGGTTGTCGTACCATGGGGACAGGCCCTGTTGCTCGTAGACATCATGAAGCGCGGTCTTCTTGGTCGCAGCACCGTTTCCTTCCTTGGCAGAAGCCATCGCACTGAAAATTGCAATTCACCAAGTAAGGTCATGTCCAGAGGTTAGCTGGATACACAAAGGCATTCATGTATCATGTTAGTCTTTAAAGCAAAGGAGGGCAAGGGTGGTGTATACAGCTAGAATTCTTTCGATGCTAATGGAAAGCGCCAGTGCTTTCGGCAGCGTGTTGCTGCTGCTGCTGCTGCCAAGAGGTGTACAGCAGCCAGTCAGCGACGACACGGGAGGAGGAAGCTCCGGGCACGGCAGTCACGGCACACACCCCACCTCCACACGGATCTCGCACACGCGCGGCGAGTGGAGATGCTGGTATGCCAGAAGGCTCCAACCCGTCCATTTCCGAATCGAACGGCCGCAGAAACGTACAGAGGCGTCCATTCAGGACCAGATCGCGGGGTCCGTCCCTAGCCACATCAAGCCGGGCTACGCTACGCTCCAAATCGACGCGGCAGAACACCAGCCCGCGATTCTAGACCAAACTCCTAAGATGCCATCGATCTCCTCCAACCCGAAGAATGAAGAATCCAAAGCACGCATGCAGGGAACGAACAGCTCGAATCTAATTTATCACACCTCGCGCTAATTCACCACCCACGGATGCGAAGGCCACCCCAGCCATGAGCCAACCCGACAGCGAATCCAATTCCAATTCCACAGACGAGATAGGGCGCGCTAGCTGGCGCTGAGAGGGGAAGGAAAGGAGGGTGGAGTCACGCACATGATGGGGCTCCTGGCTCGCCCGGCGACGGAGACGCTGACCCGGCGCGGGGAGGGGGCGAAGGCGAGGGCAGCGGTGCGGAGGGACGCCGGCCGGAGCGGCGCCGCCGCTGGCCCGGGGCGCGGCTAGCTTGGACACCGTGCCTGTCATCGCCGCTCGTCGGGGTTGGTGGAAGGTGCGAGGAGGGGCAGATTGGTGGGGTGGGTTGGTCGCTCACGGGGGTTGTTGCGAGGTTTTGGAGGGCTCTCTTCTGCAGCTCGTCAGCATCCATAAGTAGCAGACGCCTCCGTGTGTTTCCGCCCGCCGCTTTTACACGGAACACCCTGCTTGATGTTCATTTTCGAATTTTGTCAAACACCAATACGCAGTTTGACTTGACAAATTTGACTCGCCAATTTAGCCCTACCATGAGCTTTTTATTACCTTCAATTTTATTATAATTTACTGATGTAGCCATAGATCATGATGTGGCAACATATCTATGGAAGAGAGATGGGAAAAACAAGACTCCAATTCTTATTTAGACTTTAATTCCACGTTATTCGAGATAATAAATAATCTTAGTTTAGCTTTAGTCCATCTACGATAAACAAAGTCCTAATAGTATATTGTCTTGATTGCCCTTACACCCTATTACAGAGCTAATAATTTTACTACAGATGTGAGTATGCATCTATTACTCGGGATCTAAATAACTTTTAGGTTCAAGTAACAATTACCATTAGCGATCAAACAATGAGTCACACGTCTCTCAAATGTGAAACAACACAAGAAATTAAGATTCGACGAGTTCCATGAAACGCAGCCCATGTACACAACAAGTCGTCTTCTTCCTCCTCCTTATACTGAAAGCGACGTTCCAGGTTTCTGACAATGATCGGAGTATGTAGTAAAACTGAAACATCCGGCCTTTTCTTCTATAAAAATGGATGCAAAGGGGAAAAGAGGAGTTAATCACAAAAAAAAAAAAAAGGAAGAGAGGAGTGGGTTGGTGGTGTAATTGATGCGTAGGGTTGTTGAAGATATTTTCGACGTTAGTTTCACACACACACACACAAACATGCTTGACCTTGATGGATATACTATGCCATGGCTTTTGGTTTAAGTGTTCGACATAGTTTTAATGACATTTCACAATATGTAGCATTTATATGTCGTTCCTTTTTATGGCAAAGTAAAGTTTGTCAAAAACACTTGTCACGTTTAATTTTTGCAAGGCATCCATATCCATGCACATCTTTCATAATTAATTGTATGTAGAATATGTTCACAAAACACTTCACACCGATAATTGTTTGCAAGCACTTTGCAGAGTTATACGTTTTAAAACTAGATAGTTTATTTTTTCATGTTTGTCATTTTAAAGATTTTACTAAATTACTCCCTCTGTCCCTAAAAAGAATGTCACCGTGGGATGCGTGCCATAAGTTTGACTCAATTTGTAGAAAATACGCATAACATTTAAATTTTCAAATAAATTTGTCGTGGTCTAATACCGAGGGGTAGGCCACGGACACAACGATACAATCGTATGGCTCGTGTGGGACTTCGATGGCCTAGCTCAAGGGACACAAGACGCAAGATTTATAATTTGTTCGGGGCAATCGGGCACCCTAGTCCGCCTCCAGCTTGAGTCACTATGTGGCCGAGCTCAAATGCTCGTGACGGGAGAATACAAGCCGCTCGAGAGAGGGGAGGCCGACTCCCAAGTCTCTGCGAGTGGTGTGTGCGTATGATTGTCGAGAGTTTCGTGGTGCGAGAGCCGGATGCCGTAACCCGCCTTCTCCCGGGTGGGCCAAGGCCCCCTTTTATAGCCGCGAGGGGAGGTACACGGGTGCCACAAGGAGAAGGATTAAAGAGGAGAAGAACACAAAATAGAAGGGGTAAAGTGCTAAAATGGCATGAGGCCCCGAGCTCGTATGGCAAAAGGGGTCGCCGTGGAGCTCGAGTGCGCCGAGCCGCCTTGCTTGGTCGCGCGCCGCACGCCGATTCCCGGAGTTGGACGGTGGCGGGCCCATGCTTGGTCTTCAATCGGAGTTGGAATACATCACGTCGGTATGGGCGTGACCATGCCTTGGGCGAGGTGGGCGTGCGTCGTGCGTACCAGCATCGCATCAGAGGAGTGGTTGGTCGTAGCGGGGGTATGGCGAGTTGAATCCGTCACTTCCTTCATCCTTTGTGGATCGACGTGGCTATAGTGCTCGTCAAGGGAGTGGTTGGCCAACTCGTGCAGATAACTTCCTTGAGAAGGTGGGCGGGCGAGCTCTTGGTCGTTATCGAGCTCGAACGCCGTGCGCGGTTGAGGGTTTCGCGATGACGGAAAGCTCGGCGAGGCGGAGTGAGGTCCCCACGCGCCGCGTGCGTGCAGCACCGAGCGGGAAGCTCGTTTCTCCGCTACCGATCGCGGTCGTCGGCCGGAGTGTCCGCTCGTCCCTCGCACGTTTGCCTCAGACGGACTAGTAGCTTTGCCTTCTGTGTCATCGTCGAGGCCGAGACGGCGGCCGTAACCGGACCCCCGCGTGCTCATGCACGCTGGCGTATACATGAGCTAGCTCGCTTCTTTCGTATGTGTTCGTGCGGCACATATACACGCGCCTATGCTAGCTTTGCTTGCTTTACGTGTGCTCGTGCATGCACATATATATACGCCGTATATGCTAGCTTAGCTTGCTTGCCTCAGATACGCATATATATGCACACGCGTATATATCTCGCTTGCTCGCTTGCCTTTGCCTTGCTTGCGTGGTTAAGTCGATCTTCTTGTGACCAAGGCACGGTGGTAGCTTGCTTGCCTTTTGACCGCTCATGGAAGCTTGCTCCACAACAAAGACGTAGCAACCGTAGGCGAAGGGTAGCAACATGCTTGTGCGAGGCGGAAGAGCTCACACGTAAGAGCTCGTGGCGAGATGGAAAGAGCTCATGCGAGAGAGCTTGCATGAAACGGAAAGAGCTCAGACGGCAAAGACGCAACTTCGTGAGTCGTGCGTGGTGGCCGGCACGACTTGGTAGTCGCGGCGCTGGGGAGGGGCGCACGGCGCGAGGTGGGCCTCCCGCTCCGTCCTCCCGAGTTCGTCTTGGGGCGGAGTTAGGCCGAATGCCGTTATTGTTTTTGCCGCGATTAGTCGTGGTGTTTAGGGTACCCACGATATAGGTATCCCACAAAGTAGCCCCCGAGCGTGCGGGGAGATGGAGTCTCCTCCGCACGCGTTTTTGCGATGACCTCGAGATCATGGTGGAGATAAGGGCCGTGCTCGGGTTGATTTTTGTCCGCGGGGTGCTGCGAAGCGCACCGCGGGTGTAGCCCCCAGGCTCCGTGGGAACGAGAGAAGTTCTCGCGGAGGCTTTAATTGACTTTCGTGCTTTAGCTTTGTTTCCCCACGGTTGCCTGTGGAGAGGGTGAGCCCGAGCCCGATGGCCTTCGAAAGTGTTTGGGAGATGGATTCTCCCTCATGCGCTTTGGCCGAGGTCGAGGTCGTCGTGATCGCCGTTGTTCGTTCCGTTCGGAAGGTGCGCGCGAAAGACTCGCCGGTGTAGCCCCCGAGGTCGCACAGTGTGTTACACTCTCGTGAGGCTTGTATTTTGAGTCGATAGGCGGAGTTCGCCTTGACTCGTTTGAGTCGTTTTTTTCGTTTTCGTTTCCCATTCTCGCTCTCGCGGAGAGGTGGGGTGAGCTCGTGCCTCATCTTACCTCGATGGCCGAGATGAGGTGCTCGGTGAGTTACTAGCGGTAGCTCGAGTGAGGCCCGAGCTCGTCGCCTGCTCGTCGATCAGCTAGTGGATCGACCTCATGTTCCGCCCTCAACTTCTATAGTTCTCGAGATCTTCTGAGATCCCGAGGGCTCGCCGCCTCCCTCATCATAGAGGAAGCCAAAGGTCGATTCGATGACCGGGCGACCGAAAGCACAAAGTCGCCGAGCTCCGCGGCGCCGTGCCTACGTACATAGGCCGCTCGGGTCAGAAGCGTAACCTCCTAATTACCGGCCCACTTGCACTGTCATTGTCCTAAGGACCTTTGATAGCCGTCTTTGATACACCCAATAACTTAAGAAGCCCCGTGATATCTCATACCGGGATCAACAAAGGAGTAGCTACAACATTACAACATTTGTTATAAAAATATAAATCGAGTGTGGAAGAATAATAACATTAATTTTACAAAAGTGAATAAGTTACATTTGAGTAAACTTAACTTATTTTATGAAGCCGAGTATAACTTTAGGAGACATCCAAGTTGTGTCGAGCCCACCGACACAACCTTGGTCAAATGTACGAGTCAAGTACACGCAACATGGGTCAACAAACCCCGAAAGTACGGAGTACTCAACAAGTCTTACCCGACTAAAGAAAATAGGAGGAGACTCGTGAATGCCGGGTCTAATAGGAATCAAGGTAAGGCTTTTAGCAAGAATCAAGGACTCCTTTTTGCGTAAAAGCTTACTAGTAGTGAATCCTTACTTTCAATGTTTTAATCTCAAGTAAGTTTCTCACCTATTCTAGGTGATCTTATACTATAACAAACACTTGTAGAAGTTCCATCACTTATTCCATCTCTTTATTTGTTCCATAATTAATCTCGATGTAGTCGGAAACCGAAGTCTCCATATCCGAGAAGCACGGCGATTTCGAAATCGATTAACCCAAATTGGGGAGTTCTTTCCACACGACATATGTAGCACTTAAGCTTGCATATATCAACCCTTTCTTGGATACTCAAAACGGAACCGCGTCCCCACGCCACCCGAGAATACCGTACACCTCCAATCCGGGACTTTAACCCACGAGGGTAGCATGTACTCCCGCCATCTCCACTTTCCCCTTGGCGGTTGTACGTTTCCGATTTGACACCCCCAAGATCGCTTACCGGAGTATGTGTCCGAACTAGGGTCGACCGTGATGGGGTAACACCCATGACAGACGTGCCATTGGTCCAACGACCTCAGCGCGATTATGCGTTCCATAGTCTCGGTCCACATGACTTACACATTTCAAATCCTTAATCGACAAGCCGAAATACTACACGAGACTCCATTCTCGCAAATTACCCGACCGGTCTCAATTTCAAAACCATATCCCAATGGTTCCATCATTTAGCATTCTTTCTCATCAACGCCTCTTCGGCTATCAAGGGACTTGTCACATTTTTGACTCAAAAGTCTAACTAATATAGCAAAGCTAAGCGTTCTAGCATTTTACCAAAAACGGCTATCAAGGTAGATATCGAAATAATCAAGGATGGATAATGCATCAATTAGGTTGTCACTCAACTCCTATCACCTAATGCAAAGCATAAAGCAAAGGTGATATAAAAGCTTTATAAAACACAAGGAAGGTTTAAATGATCCGGGGCTTGCCTCGTGTTGCGGGGAAAAGTCGATTCGTAGAAAAGTTGTCGAAGTCAAACTTGATGGCATCCTTGTCGACGGACGGATCTTCTCCGAAACTTGATCATCGTGGAGCGGCTCAACGCCTTCTCCAAGGCTCCATCAACACGATCCGACTCACTCTCGTATACTCTACACGTGGATAATGATGCATGCTTTAGCATGATGGAATGGTAAACATGATGCTTGATGTATGCATGAAATGATAAACAACGTGAGTACAACTTTCCTTCACGATAAAGTTACAACCTAACAAAACCAACTTGTTGAACTACTCTACGAGATATCATCACCATTGCCTAAGGAGTTCTCAAGGACCATCTAACGGTGGTGTGATTTAGGGTTCACAAAACAACCCGAAAGTCTCACAAAACCTAAGTCGGAAGTCACTAATCATCTCATTTTCTAATTAAATAAATAAAGCATAAAATAGAAAATAATTTAAACATTTCAAAATGGCTCCAAACTTTTGTACAAGCAGGTCACATCATAAAACAGCACCAAATAAATTTTCATGATTTTTGGATAAATAAAATAATTATTAAAAATCAAGGAAGATGCATTTTTCAATTAAAATTTGTATTTTTAAATCATGCCAAAAGTATTCAAATTTCAAGTTTCAAATTTTTCATGAATACTAGACATCATGAAAAGGCTATACAAAATTTTTCAGAATTTTAGAAGCTCTATTTAAATTTATATGAAAATAACAAAAAAATGTATACTATTCATATAAATAGAAATTGGAAAATCGATTGCTAAAAAGAAAAAGGCCTTCGGGCCGAAAGTTGGCCCAAAGATCGTGCTTGGCCCGGCACTGCGTGCATGGTCCGCCCATCAGAAATATGAATGTGCCGCCCAAAGGAATGATGAAAAGGTCGGCCCAACAAATGCCCATCCGCACCTTGACTTAGCACTTTTACAAAAAGACCCTCGGACTTCTATGAAATTATAAATAGGTACAAAGCACTATTCATATGAGTCACGGGACTTCTCACCTAGCTCCCCGAGTTTTCTCGATTTTACAAACAGGTTCTCCTCTACTTCTTTTTCTCTTCCTCTTCTTCTTTCTTCGTTGAAGCGAGCCAGCGGGCGGGGCGGCGTCGGCGACACACCCGGCCGGCGGCGGCGGGCGCTCCCGCCCGGGCGACGGCGGGGCGAGGCAAGACGGCACCGAGTCGCACCCGCCGCGGCCCTAGCCCGGCTTGAGGTAGCCCGTAGTGCCCAGCCCGCGCGCCGACCGAGGCGACGTCGCGGGCGCAAGAACGGGCGTCGGCGGTGCAAGCGCGCGAGGAGCGGCGAGAGGTGGAAAAAAAGGGAGGCGAGGGCTGCTGGGGACGCTCTGGGCGGCCGGTGGTGGCCGGGTGGAGGAAAAATGACGGCCCATGGAGCTTGGCCGGCGGGTCCATGGCGGACGCCGCGGCGCCGGCCGAAGGTGTGCGAGAGCGAGAAAGAGCGAGGGATCGCCGGTTGGGGACGGGCACACTCGGCCACGGCCGGCCTCCAACCGAGCAAAGCGAAACGCCGGACGAGCCGACACGGAGAAACATCGGTGGCGACAATGGAGTGGGCGCGCCCAGACGCAAAAATCCTTTGCGGCATTCCATCGAACATTTGACGCGTGTCAACGGAGGTCGGTTTGGATGCCGGTTTGGGCTATTTCTGGGCCGAGTTTGAAGATGGGCCAAGAGGCAAAAATGTTCTCCACTGATCAACCTTCATTTTTCATAACAGGCCCGTGACCATTAACTGCTCCGATTAAGAGATAATCATCTCCAAAACTTACATTGTCAACGACTTAATGATACTTGGAAATGATTGTCAAAACCTTGTCAAATCAAATCCGATCGATCTCAACTTTTGATATGTTGGTCTTCAAAGCATAAACTCAAATCCGTATTTTTTGGTCCAACTCAAGTTGCTTAACAAAATCTCGAGAACGCGAGACGCCGATCCCGTCGGACACACAATTTCGAGACTTAGAAAAATTCTAAGTCCCAAGTTTGACTTTCTCTTTCAACCTGAATTTTGCAAATTACTCACAAAATTTGAACTAAACTCAAAAATTTCCAAAAAGTAACCCCCTTAATTTTTCAAGATCTACAAATTTTATAATTGGACCATTTTCAAATTCAACCTCTAAGTTTGACTTTTTGAAATGGGGTCAAAGAATTTGAAATTTGAATTCAAAATTACTTTTAAAATCATGTAAAAACTTGAAAAACTTTGTACATGCCTTTTGTTCCTCTCAACAAGATCTACAAACTGGTTTTTGGAAGTTTTCCCAAATTTTGCATAAATTTTGAAATATAGAAAAGGGGGGGGTAAATAGGGTTTGAATGAAATTCAAAATTACTTCAAAATTTTGAACTAAACTTTGAAAACTCAAAATACCAACTTTGTTCAATTTTGGAAACTCTACCAAAATGCTTTAATGACCATACCCAAAATCTTGATAAATTTTGAATAAAAGAAAAGGGGACAAACTAGGGTTTGAAATCTAGGGTTTCCGACAAGAGGGATGCTTTCCTGAATCCGATTCTTTTTCGCGTTTCTTCGACCGACGACGTGACCATGAACTAATACACTGGTCTTAGGCCAAATCCATTGCTTAACCGATAATTAACACTGGGTGTTACAGGTCCTTCCCCTTAAATAAATCTCGTCCCAGATTTGGGATAGAAGACTTTTAAGTGAAACGAAAAGCATGTTACCCTTGATCTTGCTTTGATGATAGCAACACACCACTTAGTTGCAACATCGGAAAGATAAAATTTAGGTCAAGCAACTCTCGATACTTGCTCTTCATAAAGGTTTTTGTCTATAGAATTTCCTTCATTGACTCCCATGAAACATCGTTACCTTTCCTTGCATATCGGCTTGTCCAGTCGTTGAGTTCGGATGGGAAATCTTCTCACCGAAGACCCCTCGATCACCCCCACTCAAAACTGTACAAAGGTGCCTCGTATAAATCTTTACTCCAATTAAATCAATTAGCTACTTGATTCTTAATGCATCTGTCTTCCCCCGTGGTAGGCCAATCAACGTAATTATCCTTTGAAGTTGAGCTGCCCAAAATATTTAGCTTTCAATCCAATGTCAATAAACAACTCACGAAGCCTTTCTTTGCAAAAGAACACGAAGTGACTCTAGGGAACTTTCCGTTTCTTCGCCTCTACTGACTTGACCAATAGCACTCATAGTCCTACCACCTTTTCTCGCGAAGCCGATCCACACACTCAAGTGTGCACGTTCACAGAAGAACTATCCAATCTTCTCCACCAGCTATGGTGTGCTCAGTACTCAAGTATTGGGTGACAAATTCCCGTGATGTGGAGGCGAGTAGCTGGGCCGAGGTCATGGAGGGTTCGGTATGGTGTAATGGCAAAAGCTACAGCAAAAAAATGGCACACAAAGAGAGAAAGAAAGAGGGCGTGGTGTAGAAGAGACACAATGAAACCGCAACACCTAAAACGAGCGAGAGGGACCAGGATGCTCACGACATTCGAAAAACACGTGGCGGCAAGAGGATGCCACAATGATCCCGATCTTCGGAAATGATTAAGTAGAGTCCCTTATCTACCACTCCTTGTAGTCCGTTAATGTTGATGTCGGGTGACTTGCTCTTCAAGGATCATCTTTTCTTGTAACCTTGAGAAGGAACTCACAAAACAACCGATCCAATATACGAGTCCCCGGAAAGAATATAGATAAATGACCAAGGAAAATCATGGCAAGGGAATGCTTTAGTGTAGTTTTGTATTGGATCATGATTAGAAATCATTAATCATAACATCACGGCCAAAACCACAACCATGGAGAGAATTCAAATGATAAAAGTTGGTGGTGACCAAGGATTTACAAAGGAAAGATAGCAACCAAAGAAAGGTTCAAGGTGCGGAGTCAATATGAAGGTGATTTCAAGATCAAAGCCAAGGAAGTTTTAGAGGTCAAAAAGAAATTGTATGACATCGGACTCCTTTCTTGAAGAAACGTCTATGAAGTCCAACAGAGACTTGGCATGGTTCCACATGGCACAACATAAGCCGGGTCAAAAACTTACACATAATATTCTAGTTGGACTAAGGTTCGAACAAAGTACACATAGACTTAGCAAAGAAAACACACACAATAACCAACATTAACATCATTTTAGATAACATGCGAAACATCATATATGCATTACATGAATGCTATAAACAACATATGCAATGCAATGATGCTTGCTAATGATGCGACAAGATGATCATGAACATCTAGGATATGAAGATCCTTCCCCTTAAATGAAATCTAATTTTGAAATTTCAAGGTGGCAAATCCCGTGGGACAAATAACGGGTAAGCAAAAAGTGTCAAACACAATAACTTACAAGGGGTTTAAAAGACAACAAGGTTTGATTCGGAGATTGCAACCAAAACGAAAAGTTGGTTGCGAAACAAGGGCTTATAAGAAATTTTACAAAACAAATGTAATTAGTATCAAGATTTCAATCGGAAGGAAAAGGTGATTGCAACCTATAAGGGTTTTCGAAAATTTTAGAGTTCGGATATGAATTTTTGAAAAGAGTTTGCAACGAAGGTGAAAAATACGATAATGGTGATTTATAGTAAAGAGAAGAGCATGTGTCGAAATGGAAAAAGTCAAAATACGACACATGTATGAGTTGAAAAATCAAGGAGTAGTCTAAAACTTTTAAATAGTGTTGACCTAGCAAGGTGCAAGCTCCCAAAGGATAGGAACTTATGAAGCAAAGATTATCAATTGGAAATCCTTTAACAAAAACCCAGTGCGGGGACAAAATTAAGGACAAACAACTATAAAGGCGAATAGTTGTCCGGATGAAAGAAGGAAGTCTCAAAATTATCATGGTTCTTCAACATTATATGCATAATATGATGCATGCTCGTCCTATACGTCTTCACAACGTTAAGCATACTCGCCTTCATTATGTTAGATGTTAGTAAATTATAGGGCTTTACTTTATATACTATATTCTTGGATGATCTTGGCACAATGATGAAATGGCTCTTAGTAGAACCTTGTCGACGATATTTGACTCTTTAATTGTTCTTCATAAGAAGAGATGAAAACTTCTTGAAGCCTTTTATTTGATTCATCAAGACATCTTCTCAAAGCCTTCCAAAGAAGCATAAGGAAAGATAGGAGATTATTTTTAATTTGTTACTTTCAAAAACTTTTAGATTATAAAATCATTTTAAAGTTTTTCAAAAGTAATGTTGTAGCCGATCCTAAGTATGAGCTCGATACCACTCTGAATGAACCTCCTAATTACGGGCCCACTTGCACTGTCATTGTCCTAAGGACCTTTGATAGCCGTGCTGATACACCCGATAACTTAAGAAGCCCTGTTGATATCTCATACCAGGATCAACAAAGGAGTAGCTACAACATTACAACATTTGTTATAAAAATATAAATCAGAGTGTGGAAGAATAATAACATTAATTTTACAAAAGTGAATAAGTTACATTTGAGTAAACTTAACTTATTTGCGGAAGCCGAGTATAACTTTTAGGGAGACATCCAAGTTGTGTCGAGCCCACCGACACAACCTTGGTCAAATGTACGAGTCGCACACGCAACATGGGTCAACAAACCCCGAAAGCGGAGTACTCAACAAGTCTTACCCGACTAAAGAAAATAGGAGGAGACTCGGGAATGCTTTGGTCTAATAGGAATCAAGGTAAGGCTTTTAGCAAGAATCAAGGACTCCTTTTTTGCGAGAAAAGCTTACTAGTAGTGAATCCTTACTTTCAATGTTTTAATCTCAAGTAAGTTTCTCACCTATTCTAGGTGATCTTATACTATAACAAACACTTGTAGAAGTTCCATCACTTATTCCATCTCTTTATTGTTCCATAATTAATCTCGATGTAGTCGAAAACCGAGTCTCCATATCCGAGAAGCACGGCGATTTCGAAATCGATTAACCCAAATTGGGGAGTTCTTTCCACCACGACATATGTAGCACTTAAGCTTGCATATATCAACCCTTTCTTGGATACTCAAAACGGAACCGCGTCCCCACGCCACCCGAGAATACCGTACACCTCCAATCCGGGACTTTAACCCACGAGGGTAGCATGTACTCCCGCCATCTCTCCACTCCCGGTCTTGCGGTTATGCGTTTCCGATTTGACACCCCAAAGATCGCTTTACCGGAGTATGTGTCCGAACTAGGGTCGATCGTGATGGGGTAACACCCATGACAGACGCGTGCCATTGGTCCAACGACCTCAGCGCCAGATGCGTTCCATAGTCTCGGTCCCACATGACTTACACATTTCCAAATCCTTAATCGACAAGCCGAAATACTACACCGAGACTCCATTCTCGGTGCAAATTACCCGACCGTCTCAATTTCAAAACCATATCCCAATGATGGTTCCATCATTTAGCATTCTTTCTCATCAACCGCCTCTTCGGGCTATCAAGGGACTTGTCACATTTTTGACTCAAAAGTCTAACTAATATAGCAAAGCTAAGCGTTCTAGCATTTTACCAAAAACGGCTATCAAGGTAGATATCGAAATAATCAAGGATGGATAATGCATCAATTAGGTTGTCACTCAACTCCTATCACCTAATGCAAAGCATAAAGCAAAGGTGATATAAAGCTTTATAAAACACAAGGAAGGTTTAAATGATCCGGCTTGCCTCGTGTTGCGTGGAAAAGTCGATTCCGTGAAAAAGTTGTCGAAGTCAAACTTGATGGCATCCTTGTCGACGGACCCGGATCTTCTCCTAAACTTGATCATCGTGAGCCCGACTCAACGCCTTCTCCAAGGCTCCATCAACACGATCCGACTCACTCGTATACTCTACACGTGGATAATGATGCATGCTTTAGCATGATGGAATGGTAAACATGATGCTTGATGTATGCATGAAATGATAAACAACGTGAGTACAACTTTCCTTCACGATAAAGTTACAACCTAACAAAACCAACTTGTTGAACTACTCTACGAGATATCATCACCATTGCCTAAGGAGTTCTCAAGGACCATCTAACGGTGGTGTGATTTAGGGTTCACAAAACAACCCGAAAGTCTCACAAAACCTAAGTCGGAAGTCACTAATCATCTCATTTTCTAATTAAATAAATAAAGCATAAAATAGAAAATAATTTAAACATTTCAAAATGGCTCCAAACTTTTTGTACAAGCAGGTCACATCATAAAACAGCACCAAATAAATTTTCATGATTTTTGGATAAATAAAATAATTATTAAAAATCAAGGAAGATGCATTTTTCAATTAAAATTTGTATTTTTAAATCATGCCAAAAGTATTCAAATTTCAAGTTTCAAATTTTTCATGAATACTAGACATCATGAAAAGGCTATACAAAATTTTTCAGAATTTTAGAAGCTCTATTTAAATTTATATGAAAATAACAAAAAAGCAGATACTATTCATATAAATAGAAATTGGAAAATCGATTGCTAAAAAGAAAAAGGCCTTCGGGCGAAAAGTTGGCCCAAAGACGTGCTTGGCCTCGGCACCGTGCATGGTCCGCCCACTGTAACATAACAGGCCGGCCCAAAGGAAATGCGAAAGAAAGGTCGCCCAACAAATGGCCCATCCGGACCTTGACTTAGCACTTTTACAAAAAGACCCTCGGACTTCTATGAAATTATAAATAGGTACAAAGCACTATTCATATGAGTCACGGGACTTCTCACCTAGCTCCCTGGTTTTTCGATTTTACAAACGGGTTCTCCTCTACTTCTTTTTCTCTTCCTCTTCTTCTTTCTTCGTTGAAGCGGAGGCCGGGGCGGGACGGCGTCGGCCGGCGGCACTACGGGCGCGGCGGGCGGCTTCCGCCACGGGCGGCGGCGGCGAGGCAAGACGGCACCATCCGCACCGGCAGCCTAGCCCGGCTTGAGGTAGCCCGTGAGGGTGCCCGCCTTAGCTGCCGACCGAGGCGACGGCCAAGCGGCGCGGCGGCGTCCGGCGGTCGCAAGCGCGGGCGAGGAGCGGCCGAGAGGTGGAAAAGGGAGGCGAGGGCGGTCTTTGGGGGCGCTCCGGGCGGTAATCGTGGTGGGCGGGTGGAGGAAAAATGACGGCGGCCATGGAGCTTGGCCGCCGCCCCATGGCGGACGCTAAGGCGCGCAGCCGCGAAGGTGCGAGAGAGCGAAAAGAGCGAGGATAGACGGTTGGGGATAAGGCACACTCGGTCACGGCCGCCTCCAACCGTAACGAGAGCAAACGCCGGACGAGCCGACACGGAGAAAACATCGGTGGCGACAATGGAGTGGACGCCGCTCCCGACGCAAAAATCCTTTGCGGCATTCCATCAACATTTGACGCTGCGGTCAACGAGGTCGGTTTGGATGCCGGTTTGGGCTATTTCGGGGCGAAGTTTGAAGATGGGCCAAGAGGCAAAAATGTTCTCCACGATCAACCTTCATTTTTCATAACAGGCCCGTGACCATTAATCGCCCGATTAAGAGATAATCATCTCCAAAACTTACATTGTCAACGACTTAATGATACTTGGAAATGATTGTCAAAACCTTGTCAAATCAAATCCGATCGATCTCAACTTTTGATATGTTGGTCTTCAAAGCATAAACTCAAATCCGTATTTTTTTGGTCCAACTCAAGTTGCTTAACAAAATCTCGAGAACGCGAGACGTCGATCCCGTCCGGACACAGATTTCGCACTTAGAAAAATTCTAAGTCCCAAGTTTGACTTTCTCTTTCAACCTGAATTTTGCAAATTACTCACAAAATTTGAACTAAACTCAAAAATTTCCAAAAAGTAACCCCCTTAATTTTTCAAGATCTACAAATTTTATAATTGGACCATTTTCAAATTCAACCTCTAAGTTTGACTTTTTGAAATGGGGTCAAAGAATTTGAAATTTGAATTCAAAATTACTTTTAAAATCATGTAAAAACTTGAAAAACTTTGTACATGCCTTTTGTTCCTCTCAACAAGATCTACAAACTGGTTTTTGGAAGTTTTCCCAAATTTTGCATAAATTTTGAAATATAGAAAAGGGGGTAAATAGGGTTTGAATGAAATTCAAAATTACTTCAAAATTTTGAACTAAACTTTGAAAACTCAAAATACCAACTTTGTTCAATTTTGGAAACTCTACCAAAATGCTTTAATGACCATACCCAAAATCTTGATAAATTTTGAATAAAAGAAAAGGGGACAAACTAGGGTTTGAAATCTAGGGTTTCCGACAAGAGGGATGCTTTCCTAATCGATTCTTTTTCGCTTTCTTCGACCGACGACGTGACCATGAACTAATACACTGGTCTTAGGCCAAATCCATTGCTTAACTGATAATTAACACCGGGGTGTTACAGGGGCGCCTGTCGACGTGTCCCTCGCTCGGGTTGGCCCATGGCGGCCGTCGAACCCTCGGCGGGCCGGCCTTCAACCCCGGGCATGATCGTGTGTAGCTCGCCGTGGAGCTGAGTCATTGTTTCGTTTTTAAGTTCCCCATTCTCGGCCGTCTCGCGGAGAGGTGGGGTGAGCTCGTGCCTCATCTTACCTCGATGGTCGAGATGAGGTGCTCGAGTGAGTTACTAGCGGGTAGCTCGAGTGAGGCCCGAGCTCGTCGGCTCGTTCGCCCGATCACCGGTGGATCGACCTCATGTTCCGGTGCCTCAACCTCTATAATTCTCGAGATCTTCGGAGATCCCGAGGGCTCGTCGCCTCCTCATCGTAGAGGAAATCAAAGGTCGATTCGGTGCACGGGCGACTCGAGCACGGTCGCCGAGCTCCGTGCGCTCGTGCACACGGACATAGGCCGCTCGGGCGCCTGGCGACGCGTGTCCCTCGCTTCGGGTTGGCCCATGGCGGCCGCCGAACCCCTCGGCGGGCCCGACCTTCAACCCCCGGGCATGATCGCGTCCATCCCGTGGATTCGGAGCTTATGACGCACTGCACAATGGCGCACGCCGGGCGCTTATGACGATACGCACAATCATAAAAGTAGATGTAGATCGAGGCAATGCCTCTTTTGGTTGTAAATGAACAAAGCCTCCCAGTCGGGCAAATAACTTTAATCGTAAAGAGTCTCGTGTTGTTTGTTCTTTCTTTTCTCTCTTAAAGGCCTCGCCGAGTTCCTAAGCTTGAGGTCGGGTTTTAGAGGAGCGGATGGCGGGCCTTTTCTCCGTAGCCGCGGGGCGTAGGAGATCGATAGGCGATCGCGCCATGCCTCGTGACTTCGACTTATAGCTTAGTCGGACGACGCCCCCGATAAGTGAAGAGAAAGAGAGCAAACAATACCCGAACGGATCGGGTGTGACCATAGTATATTTTGCGAAAAAAGTTGATAAAAACGTGGGGTGTGCACCCCGTCCTTTGTAGCCCCGAGCAAGGGTTGTCCTTGCTCGAGGTAAAGGGCGGCCGTTGCTCAACAAATTAAAACAGTAAAATGATCCAATGCTTGCACAAATTTTTGCATTGGACGGTAATTTGCGTAATGCTTGAGGGTAAAAGAGACGTAGTCGTTCGATGTTTCGGCGTTGGCGGCGACTTCGATTGTCGGAGCTCGCACGTGTCGGGAGCGAGCGGAGTTGCACGAGCGGTCGAGGTCGAGCCTTGGTCGTGGTAGAGCCGGCAAAGCTCGTCGGTGAAGAGCTTGGAGAGTTCGGTGGCGGAGAGCTCGTGGTCGAGCTGTAGCGCTCGGCTTGAACATGCACACCGGATGCGCCGGAGAACCTCAGCCCAGCGAGCTCATTAACTCGGCTCGACGTGGCTCAGCGGCTAGGGCCGGAAGAGGCTTCGGCGACGAGAGCTCTCTGGCGGGCTGCGGCGAGGCTCGTTAGTGAAGAGCTCGGAGAGATCGTAGGAGAGCTTCGTGGCAGAAGCTTCGGCGACAAGACGCGAAGAAGGTCGGTGAAAGGGCTCGGCGGGCGATCTCGTTTGGCTCGGAGCGACCGAAGTCGACCAGTGGTTGTCGGGCGTTGCGACGGAGGCCGTCTCAAGGCTTGATCGAGAAGGCGTCGAAGTCAAACTAACGCCAGCGTCTTAGTCGTGCGAATCACCGAGCGACGAGAGAGGCCGCTGCCGGTTTAGCTGGCGATTTAGTCGCGAGCGACTATGTAGTAGGCGGTGGGTCTCTTGTTGGCCTTGGTTGGATCGTCTCGATGCGCGCCGTGAATGTACCTAGGGTGTCGGGCCAACGATGAAAAACCGATGAGCCAACGGCGTGAGTCGCATCCGTTATGTAAATCACGAAACACCAACGGGCGTGGAGACATGCAAATATATACGAATATTTGATCGAATCAAAATACTTAGCTTGTCCAGGGCCGCCGCGATGGCATCATCCTCGGCGTGAGCTCAGACACCTCGGGAGGTAGGCGGAGCTTGCGGGCGGGCGGAGCTCGCGAATCCACGGGGGCGGAGCTCGTGGGCGGGTCCGAGGTGGCATAGCTTGACGGAGCTCGTCGGCGGCGGAGCTCGTGGGGCGGCTAGTGGACCTCGGCAGCGGCGAGCCCGTGGAGCTTGGGTGGAGCTCGAGGAGCTCGACGAGTCAACGGGCTCGGGCGGGCCCGGCGGAGTGTTCGGGGGAGCCGAGCACGTTCGGGAGAGGCTTGACGAGCACGCCGCACGGTTTCGGAAGGGCGCGTGCCTCGGCGGCGTGGGCAGCGCCCTCCCGGGCCGTGAGCCCTGGTCTCGAGAAAGGTCGATGGCGGCGGCTTCCCTGGTATCCGGCCCGATTCAGCGCGGCGGCGCCGCTCGCTCTCTGAGCTGTTCGGCGTAGCGTGGCGGCTCGGTGTCTCGGCGGCCCGCGGGCGGCGAGCTCGGCGTGAACCCGGCCGATGTCGCGAGCCCGGCTAGCGCGGTGCTCAAGCCTGGCGGTACACCCGATTGCCGGTCTCTTTGCGTGAGACATACAAGCAAGCGGCAAGGCTGGCGGTCGATATGCGTGTACGTGCATGCACGCATATATATACTCATATATGGTAGGACATGCAAGCAAGCTCTTTTTGGCAGCGGCGGCGAAGCTCATGGGCTCGTGGTGCTTGGAGCGGGCTCGTAGAAGCCTTGGCGAGGCTCGCGGAGCTTGCGGTGGCAGCTTCGGCGGAGGCTCGGCGGCGAGGCGAGCTCGTGGAGTTCGGCGGCCAGCCCGCGTGTCGGGCTTCGGCGAGGTGCGTCGGCGGTGGGCTCGAGGCGGAGTTCGACGGAGCTCGGCGGCGGAGCTCGGTGGTGGACCCCGTGGAGCTCGACGGCGGCGGCGGGAAGCTTCGGCGGTGGAGCCTCGTAGAGCTTCGAGGTGGGGCTCGCGGAGCTTGTGGCCGAGCTTCCGAGGCGAGCTCGTGGAAGCCCGGGAAGGAGCTCGTGGCGGCAGCCGTGGCGGAGCTCATGGAGCTCGGCAAATAAGGGCTCGTGGAGCTCGGGGCGGAGCTCGTGGTGGGCTCGAGGCGCGGATGGAGCTCGCGGAGCTGCGGCGGTGGAGCTCACGGTGCTCGTGGGCGACGGAGCTCGCGCGGGCTCGTGCGGGCGGAGCTCGGAGCTCAGCGGTGGAGCTCTTAATAACGGAGCTTGTGGGGCTTCGACAGAGCTCGTGGCGAGCTTGAGGCTGAGGTGCGCGAGGTCCCGGTGGCGGCGTGTGAGCGGCCTCGGTGGGCCGGCAGAACGGGCGGCAGGCGTTGGCCCGGCGCGGCGGCGGCGGCGCTGCGCTTGCGACCTCGACCTGTAGCGGGGCTGGCAGCGGGGGGCGCACCTCCAAGCACAAGCCCGTGATGCATGGGCCTGCGCGGCCAGTGCTTAAGCTGGCGGCAGCAGACAAAATAGAGGCGATTGCCCGATCTCTTTACGTGAGACTCGCAAGCAAGAAAGCCAAGCAAATTCAATTCTTGTGCATGCATACGTATATATATATATATATATATATATATATATATATATATATATATATATATATATATATATATATATATATATACGTACATGGACATGCAAGCAAGCTCACTCAATTGCCACGGGCGTAGCCTCGGCATGTCGAGCGATGCGTGTGTCAAGCATAGGACGACACAGGGCGAATCGCGGGGTGCGCGTGGCGTCGAGCGGGCGTGCGGCCGGGCTTTGGGCGGACAAGTGGTCGCGGGGCGGCGCATGGGCGTCTTTGGCGGACCTCGGCGGGGGTCCGGTGTCTTGGGCTCAAGGAGGCGCGTGTATGGATCTCTGGCGGCGGATCTTGCGTAGCTCGGGGAAGCTTGTGGCGGGGAACACAGGCTCGGCGGGGCGGAGCTCGTGGAGCTCGTGGGGCCGGCTCGCGGGCTTCGGCACGCGGTGGAGCTCGTGAAGCCCGGCGACTGGACGGGCTCGGCGTGGTGGAGCTCGTGAAGCGACGCTGGGCGGAGCTTGTGGGCTCGGCTAGCGGCGGTGTTCGTGGGCCTCGCGGCGGGCTCATAAAGCTGGAGTGGGCTCGTGGAGCACGGATGGTTGGCGGAAGCGCGCGGCGGCCTCGAGGGCGCGTCGTGGGGCTCAGAAGAGCGAGCGATGGCCAAGCGTGCGGTGAGCCTCGGAAGGCGGGCTATTCTCGCATGCGGCGGCCGACGACCTCAGCGCCCGGTCGGCCTTTGCGGCGAGCCGCGGCGGTAGCGTCGCCCGGCGACCACCGGCGGAGTTTGGCGAGCCCTTGGGGTAGGAACCCGTCGCTCGAACCTCGGGCGGCGCGGGTGACCCTCTCTTGTAAGCAATCCTGCAATGATCCGACCGCGAGCGCCGGTGTTAACGGGTTAGAATTCGAGCTAGCACATACTTGTGCCTATTGCTTGTCGAGGTGTACGCCTTTTAGCCAATTATTTTTATACAATTCCGTGCTTCGTCCCCCGCCTTCGTACTTAGGCGAACTCACGAAACTATTTCAATTTGTAGGCCGCCCTCCTTGGGGGGTGGCGAGCGAGGCACCAGAGCCCGTAGGCGTAGGTGACCTTTGCGGCTCGGTCGGCCCTACCCTTTGGACAACCCTTTCGCATTTGTTCATTCTAAGCGCGGCGAGACTTTGGCACGGAATTCCTTTTGAAAAGCAATTAGAAGTAAGATTCGTTGCGGTTCCAAGCCCCCGAGGGTCTCGGAAAAATTCCCGAAGAGAGTTTAAACGAGTAAAGAATCCACTCCTTTATTGCATTATTCCAGAACGGAAAGCATAGTGCTAGGAATTTAAGAGTGAGAGTGACATAGCTGTTTGATGGTCGTTGACATGAGGTGGTGCCGCATCGCGGTGTCGGAGCGTTGCTGCGCCGACCGTCGAGGGCCTTCCTTCGGAAGCTTCGGGCGCATGATTTGTGGCCGAGGAACCGACGCCGTTGGTCGGTGACGAGGCGTAGAAGGCCGACTTGTACCGCCCGAGGAACGTGGCCTCGACGAGGAACTCCTCCGTCTTTGGGCGAAGACGAAAGCTAGCGCCCCGGCGTTCGGCGCGCGTCGATGTGGTGGATGAAGCCATCGGTGGTGACTATCGTCACACGGCGCTCCCTACCGGGCGCGCCAACGCCGTGGTCTAATACCGGGGGTAGGCCAGAGACACGCATAAATCGTATGGCTCGTGTGGGACTTCGATGGCCTAGCTCAAGGGACACAAGACGCAAGATTTATACTGGTTCGGGGGCAATCGGGCACCCCTAGTCCAGTCTCCGTTGGAGTCACTATGTGGCCGAGCTCAAATGCTCGTGACGGGGAGAATACAAGCCGCTCGAGAGAGGGGAGGCCGACTCCCAAGTCTCTACGAAAGTGGTGTGTGCGTATGATTGTCGTAGAGTTTCGTGTGCGAGCCGGGATGCGAACCTGCCTTCTCCCTAAGGGCCAAGGCCCCCTTTTATAGCCGCGAGGGGAGGTACACGGGTGCCACAAGGAGAAGGATTAAAGAGGAGAAGAACACAAAATAGAAGGGGTAAAGTGCTAAAATGGCATGAGGCCCCGAGCTCGTATGGCAAAAGGGGTCGTCGTGGAGCTCGAGTGCGCGCTCGAGCCGCCTTGCTTGGTCGCCGCCGCACGCCGCCGATTCCCGGAGTTGGACGGTGGCCGCCCATGCTTGGTCTTCAATCGGAGTTGGAATACATCACGCCGGTATGGGCGTGACCATGCCTTGGGCGAGGTGGGCGTCGTCCGTGGCGTACTCCGCATCGCACCGTAGAGGAGTGGTTGGTCGTAGCGGTATGGCGAGTTGAATCCGTCACTTCCTTCATGTCGCGTGGATCGACGTGGCTATAGTGCTCGTCAAAGGGAGTGGTTGGCCAACTCTGTACCCGATAACTTCCTTGAGAAGGTGGGCGGACGAGCTCTTGGTCGTTATCGAGCTTTCGAGCGCGTGCGCGGTTGAGGGGTTTTGCGATGACGGAGCTCGGCGGCGGAGTGAGGTCCCCCGGGCGCGCGTGTGCCAGCACCGAGCGGGAAGCTCGTTTCTCCCGCTACCCGTCGCGGTCGTCGGCCAGAGTGTCCGCTCGTCCTCGGACACGTTTGCCTCGAGGCGAGCTAGTAGCTGCCTTCCTGTGTCATCGTCGAGGCCGAGGCGGCGGGAACCGGACCCCAGACGTGCTCATGCACGTACGCGTACATGAGCTAGCTACGCTCGCTGCTGTATGTGTTCGTGCAGCACATATACACGCGCCTATGCTAGCTTTGCTTGCTTTACGTGATTGCGTGCATGCACATATATACGCCAGATATGCTAGCTTTAGCTTGCTTTGCCCGTATACGCATATATATGCACACGCACGTATATATCTCTCGCTTGCTCGCTTGCTGCCTTTGCCTTGCTTGCGTGGTTAAGTCGATCTTCTTGTGACCAAGGCACGGTGGTAGCTTGCTTGCCTTTTGACCGTTCATGGAAGCTTGCTCCACAACAGCACGTAATAACCGTAGGCGAAGGGTAGCAACATGCTTGTGCGGCGGAAGAGCTCACACGAGAAGAGCTCGTGCGAGATGGAAAGAGCTCATGCGAGAGAGCTTGCATGAAACGGAAAGAGCTCGTGCGGCAGCACGCAACCGTGAGTCGTGCGTGGTGGCTGGCACGACCGTGGTCGTGGCGCGGTGGAGGGCGCCGGCGCGAGGTGGGGCCCGGGCTCCGTCCTCTCGAGTTCGTCTTGGGCGGAGTTAGGCCGAATGCTTGCAAGTATTGTTTTTTGCCGCGATTAGTCGTGTGTTTAGGGTACCCCGATATAGGTATCCCACAAAATTTGTTAAAAAACTAGACTTAAAGATCTTTTTTCGATGATGCTAATTACTTAGCATAAATGTTTTTATATTTTAATATATAATTGTCGACATTTGTATCTCGGAAACGCAGCGGTAACATTCTTTTTAGGGACAGAGGGAGCATGTCATATAAAGCGACATGTTTCATGACCAGAGGAGCAGAGAGGAGCAGTATTCGTACTACTGGTCTATCCGGTTTGACGAAGTGAAACAATAATTTATTAGGAAACGCTGATGAACAATGTACTAGTGGCTTTAGGTGCTTGCGGCTTTAGTTGTGGAGCTCCTAGTGGTTTAAAGTGGAGGCTCGTGTCGAAGACCCAATCCGACCGAGTTCTTAAGCTTATGTCGATGTCCCAATCCGACCAAGCAAGGAGTTGGAGTCGAGTGGAGTTGAGTTGGCGTTCTTTGTGGCGCGAGTTGAGTTGTCTTGGTACCTAGGTGTGCAATTTGAGTAGGGTACCCTCCACAATTGTATTTGTGGTTTTAAGCCCGCCCACTCAAAAAAAAGCGGGGCGCTTTGCCTTTCTTTTTCTTTTTTATCGCCTAATAGAAATCGCGGCAAAAACTTTGCCGTCCTTTCGAAAAACAATGTACTAATAATAAATAATAAATCAATCTGACACTACGGAGCTGAACAGAATCTAGCTCAGCGTATTTCAATTCGTATTTAGGTCCGTGATGTTTGCTGTTTTTATGCCTCAAGTCCATGGCATCGTAACGTGAACGCAGACATGACGCAAACAAGAAGCAAATGGCAGCCAGACTTGGGGCTGGCGGCCCTTGGACCAACGAAAAGTCCAAGAGCCCTGGGTGGGGCCACTGGCTGCTACACAGACGAGTCGCAGGCCACAGCAGCCAGCCCGAGAGATGCATATGCAGGACAGGACACAGGAGGGAGGCGGCTGCATCCGCGATGCAAAAACGTCTCTCTAGCGCTGGGGAAGGTGGACAATAAAAAATGCAACCACTCGAAGATTATGACCGGGGGTGTGTTTAGAGGCCAAACTTCTCTCTAAAATTTCCTACATTTTCATCACATCTCTATCACATCGAAGATTAAATACAAAAAGACGCGTATACAGAGTATGAAATGTAGGTTAAAAAGTAAACTAATTACACAGTTTAGATGTCCATTTGTGAGACGATTCTTTTGGCTGGGTTACCCCGTGGTAGAATAATATTTACCACAAACAAAACAAAACGTCTTCTGATCTTTTGAGTTCACTACGAGTGTCAAATTTTGGCCAGAATTACCAAATTTCGGTCAAATGTTTGGCCTCTAAACACACCAATGTTTTCTAAAAAAAAAAAAAAGGCATACGACCATACATTTTAAAACACACCTAATGTTTGTACCTAAAAAAACCGTTGAACCGTGGAAATGTTGCTGTGCTTGGGCTTCTGAGCAAGCAACCAGCCTGAGAAAAGAAAAATGAAGAAACCGCTCCAACGGGCTCACGCAGAAATGTTGCTGTGCTTGGGCTTCTGAGCAGGCCAGCCACTCCACCTGTGGTGAAACTTGACCCATCCCAAGGGCCACTTGGCCTTTTGCAGCATTGCGGTGACAGTCTGCTCTGCTGCCGATCGATCGGCCGTGTTGGGCTGGCTCAACCGCCCAGGATGAGCATACGCCCCTACTGACAGCTAAAAGAACATCGTCCAGATCAGGGTCTTCTGCCGACTGCAGTTCAGAGTTCATGCTGTCTACAGGGTTGCCTTCCCTTCGAAGAGCTTTTCAGATGCATACTGCAGGGAGTGTTTAGTTGGTGAGTATTTAGGTTAGTCTACAGTAGCATTTTTCGTTTGTATTTGGTAATTATTCTCATATCATGGACTAACTGACTCAAAAGATTTATCTCGCACTTTTTAGCCAAACTATGCAATTAATTTTTTTACCTACATTTAATGCTCTATGCATGCGTCAAGAGATGGAATGTGACAAATACTGAATCATTTTTTTGGTTCACTTTTTGTGAACTAAATAGGGCCTGAATATTTAGAGACGAGACTGTCGCTTTGACGGATGTACTAGTAAAGGAAAACAAAAAAGGGCACAAACAGGTTAATCCAGCTCGATTTACAGACGCGAAATCACATTTGAACCATCGATGTAGGCATGTCTATAGGTAGTAGCGATCACTATACGTTAATCTGATTATCTGAACCACTGATGCTGGTTCTCACATCTCCCTGCGAATGTACATACCCTCTCTATATATTATATATTGCTGCTGCATGAAACGGGCCGTCGTATACAAAACTAATGCGTGATACATCCATCCATAGATGCGAAATCAAAGAGAACAAAAAGAAAGAACGAAGGAACATGAAGAACAGCTGCACGACACTACCATGGCTTGAGGTCGCTCTCGAGTCCAGCGTCCCAGTCGAGCACCTTCTCCCCAGGCTTGAGGAACACGCCCTCGCCGTGCGGCAGCTTGCGCGCCAGCCCGTTGAGCACCTGGTGGAAGGCGTCCCCTGGCCTGGCGGGCTGGTGGAACAGCAGCGCCTGCTTCACCGAGTCCCGCGCCAGCAGACGCTGCCTCCGGAGTATGTCGGCGAGCGGGATGGAGGTGAGGATGGAGTCGAGCCGGGGCACGTCTTTCTCCGCCACGAACACGCTGATGTCCTCCCACGGGATGGCGTCGGCGAACGGCAGCACGATGTCGTCGGCGATGATCACCGGGATGCACCCGAACACCACCGCCTCCACCAGCCGGGGGCTCCATGGCGCCCACCCCAGCGGGCACAGGCAGAAGATGGCGCGCTGCATGTCCTCGTAGTACGTGTACGGGTGCTCCGTCGAGATGTCGAACAGCGGGTTGTCCTTGAAGTTCTCCCACACGGACGCGCGCGCCCCCCTGGCGTAGTACCCGCCCTCCGGGTCGTTGCCCATGTCGTAGAAGAGGCCACGGAAGTAGACGAAGATGGAGCGCGCGGCGTGCCGGGGCTGATGAGGTGCGCCTGCATCTTGTGCGGGTCGGCGTAGGGCGGCACGGTGATGGACCCGTCCTGAAGGCACACGTGGTTCCGCTGCCCGAACGTCTGCACCAGCGTGGCCCGCCGGAGCAGCGGCAGGATGCCACGCTCCATGGCGCGCTCCTCCTGGTAGTGGAAGCACGCGCCGAAGTCGTGCGGGGTGAGGAAGAAGTGGTCGGCGCCGTCGGTCCTGTTCCAGAACGGCCACGTCGTCGCCACGTACCGGATGGCGCTGCGCATGATCCGCGGCGCGCGGAACGGCAGCGGGAAGCCCTGCGGCGTCAGGTCGCAGGTGGTGTACACGGGGGTGTAGAACCAGTCGGCCTCCTCCGGGTCCAGCGTCCGCACCGCGCTCGACAGCAGGAACTGGTGCATGAAGATCTCGGCGGCGAACATGTGGGTTAGGCAACGGCTGTCCTTGTCCAGCAGCATCTTGTTGTACTTGCGCGGCATCTCGTACACGAACACCTTCAGCTTCCCGACGGGGTCGTCGTCAAGAACGCCCACAGCGTTCGTCGTCCCTGCCAAACCAATGCAGGCTCCTTCTTCATCACAAGGGAAAAGAATGCAGTTCATCTATTCTATAGAACAAGAGGCATAACTATGAAAATATATCTTATTTGATAGCATACATACTGATAGTATTGTTTTTATAAATTTGATCAAAGTCAAATTGGTCTCACCCGTCTGTGTTAGAATTGCATTCTTTTCCTAACTAAAGGAGTAGGTACATTACAATAATAAATGGATTTATATAGCTGTTATCAACGATGCCATGTGCTGAAATGTGCAAACACATGGGATCTCTGCAGAACCAGTACTTCAAACTGGAGTTCAGATTCAAAATGCATAAATAAAAGGTGGGATATACAGGTGCATAGAAAAACTACATAGATTATATCAAGAAAAGGCCAGACTAACTTATAGCAATTTGGAATTAAGGGAGTAGTTGTTGTCATCGATGCAATGTGCTGAAATGTGTACAAAGATGGAATCTCTGCATAACCTGATTCAGTACTGCTAGTAACCACTCCAGTACCGGTAGCGCATAAAAAGACATGAGTAGCGCTGAGTACAACAACAAATCTTGGTGGAGTTGTTGCTTTCGGCCGTCCACCAACCACAAAAATTTGAACTTTAATCAATAGAATACCGATCCCTTTCAAGTGGTGTTCTACTTTTAATGATACTCTGTTCTCATCCCCTCCTTTCTTTATCGGTACACACACAAAACTGGTTGTTAGCATGTCCGGTTTTCAAGCGAAAAAAAACCCCCTCTGCTTGATGGCGCTAGTGGTCAGTTCACTTGAGCGAGTGGATGGCCACCGCTCAATCTAGCAGACACTTATCCTTTGTTTATGGTTGTATGTATCACAACTTGCATTGCAGTTCCCTTGAAATAAAAAAGGGAAAGAAAGCTTTTGCATTGCAGGCAATGGAATGCAAATGCAACTCCATCACTTGTCCCCAATTCTGCAAGCTGTTACTCGTTCGAGAAACGAATTCTGGAAGGTGGTGATGCTTCATCCTAGCTTGAAGCAGCAGCGTTATTATGGATGCGTGGCTGGGAAGAAGATGATGGTACAGACAGAGCTAGAGATCTGAACCGTGATTCACACTGATCATCGATTGGGGCATACTGCTGCTCGTGCTAATGCAACGCAATGTACTGGTTGTGTGTGACAAGCAGGTACAAGCTTCGCTTCACCTAGTATTGTACAAGCAGGTACAAGCTTCGCTTCACCTACCAACCGATCTAACAGGAACGCATTGCTTGATGCAGTCGGAGACGGAAGCATTACTCCTGCTGAGTACTCCCGTACAGAGTACGTAGCGGCCACTGGCTACGATTTGCAGGTACAGCTGTGTAGTACACTGTACAGCTGGTGCCAGGCTGCGGCCACACGGTGGGTCACAGGGCACGAGCCGCACACACGCGGCTACCGTTAGAGACAGCCACAGCTGCTCGATCCCAGAAGGAGAAGGCTGGTTGCCAATTCCAATTCCCAAGCTGCGTGCGGGAACGAACGGAACGGAACGCGGCGCGGCAGCGAGCACGAGACCCGGATCGAGACCCGGGGCGCCCGCGGGGCCATGAGCTGTTTGGCGGCGGCGGCACGAGACACGGCAGCCCGATGAATCCGGGCGCCGGCATTGCGGTCGGGAGGAGGAGCTCGCGGGTGCGTGCGGCCAAATCTGAATCTCGAGGAGGGGAGGGGGATGGGGCGGGGAGAGCTGACTGGCTGGCTGGTACGAGTTCCTGCGGCGATTTTGGGAAGGAATTCGGAGTGGAAGAGAGAAGGGAGGCACGGCAGGGTATAGTACGCACCTGAGATTCTGCCGGGCTTGTGATGCTGCTGGTGTGGTGGCGCCGCCGAGACGCAGGTGGCGACGAGCAGGATGGCGACCACGCCGGCGACGGCGTACGGCCCCATTGGGCTTGATCCTCCTCCTCCTTGTACTGCTGCAGGCGCCCTGATCCCCTGTCGCTGCCGACTGCGGAGCTGCTGGTGGCTACTTGCTTGAGCGGCCCTCCTCTGCTCTCCTCCTGCTCCTGCCCTGTTTGTGTCTCGGCTGCGTGTGCGGTAGGATGTCGCCGTCAGGACTGGATGACCCCCGGAAGGAGATTAGGGAATGAGATGAGGCAAGGTGAGGCGAGGTAGTCAAGGGCGCGGCGGTGGCGAGCCAATGGGGGAGAATTGGGGGCGCGGCGCGGAATCTGGTGCTGCCGCTGCGCTCGACTCGCACGCACGCAGCACTGACGGAGGACGGACAGACAGCAGGGAAGGGGAGGAAGAAAAGCGAAGAAAAAGGAGCTGATGAGCGGGCGGACGGCGGGGGTGATGCTGCTGTGCAGTTTACAGTTACCGCAGCAACATGGCCGGCGGGTGGCGTGACGAAGAAACAAGACACGAGGCGAGGAAGGCAAAAAGGGAGGCGACCGACCGAGTCCGGGTCCGGGTGCGCGCGGTGTTGTGCGGCCGGGTCGGTCCAATTGCTTGCTTGCTCGCTCGCACATGACATGGCGTGGTTGGTTTGTGGAGACTGGTCTTGCTTATCTTTTCTTCGCTTGTAATTACGGGGGAATTACGGAATTACGTACATGCTTACCTAACTTGTATCACTAATATAATATTGATCGGAAAAAAAAGTTGGTACTAGTAGCACTAATCATGTGCCTAATGCTGCGGCATGGAGTAGCTAAGGCGTGGCCTACATGCCTGCAGTAATCATCGTCTGATGTTACTGTACCTTACGACGACCCCCCAAGCCTATTGTTTTAGGCTCTGTTTGGCATAGCTTCACCTTAGCTTCACTTTACTGTCTACGAATATAGCTAAAGTTGTTTCAGTGAACCAATTCACAAATAAACTCTACATACAGAGCTTATTAATTAAAACGTGTTCTGATATGATCTCACGTAAGACTCATCGCTTCACCAAAATTAGTGGGACCTAAAAGGCTCCTGTTGACAGCTTAATCTCCCATCCATCTTTTGTGAAAATCACGTTTTAATGAGCTCCTCAAATAGAGCTACTTATTTTACCTCGTCTTACGTAAAACAGCTCCAAACAACTTCTAATGTTGGCATAGGAGTTGTGCTAGTTAGGAGAAATCAGCTAACCAACTACTAGTTGTGTTAGTTAATTATTAGGAGAAGAGTTAATTGTTATAGGCAACACATTAGCTAAGCTTATTAGTTATTACTGTATTTGCTAAGAATCTAATTTATCAACTAACTAGTAGTTTTAGCCTTGTAGGGATCAAGCAGACCTTTAATATACTCTCCTGTATTCCCTCAAAAGGTTGGCAGCACGTGCTAGGAACAACCCCTTTTTGTTTGAAAATATATTGATGATTGATTCGATCGATTACTACTGTGCATCCTTGAATCACGCAGGCGCAGGCACGAGGTACCACGGGGCGGAGGCGTGCCAATGCGGGTCACAGACAGCCTGCCTAGCTGTAAAGATGTCACGGAAGAGAAGGCCTGGCCAGCCGAGAAAAGGGAGAGTGCATTGCAACGCCTCGTTGGCCCGCCGTGCCATTAGGTAAGGTGGCTTGTGGCTGTGGCTCCATCGGCAGCTGGGGTAGTTGGCCTGCTCATTATCACTTCTCCATGTCTCCATCGGCTAACAAGCTGCTGCCAACATCACCTTGCTGACGGAGTTTAGTTGCTTAGGTCGATCTTACACGTTCCAAATTTTTGGTAATTCAGACCACTTTAGCTCCTGAGACTCTAATCATATTACCTTTGTAAAAAGTTATTTAGTTCATTAGATCATAGGTATGTGAGCTAAAGTGATCTAAAAGTTTAATCTTTATCTGCAGAACAGATCCGCTGGAGCACCCGAACCGTCGTTGTCGTGTTAGATAAAAAATCGAACTTCGTAGACGAGTTGAACCGCCAACTATAAAGTAATAAATAAATCGGTTTTCTACACGCGTAAGAAGAGAGGACAAATTCAAACCCTTCTGCGTGGCTACAAGTCGGACAGAGAGAGAATCTTTAAAGTATCACAAAGAATCTTTTAAGTACCATGAATAAATGTTTCTATCACAGCAATCGAACTCTAGCTTCATGGTTCGCTCTAGCACTACAGGGCCCTTACTTAAGGCATCCGCAATAGTAAAAGGAGAGAAACACTTGCTATTTATCAAAAGCTAGGGTAATAATACACACACTTTAAGAATATGTAAAAGTGTCATGTGGGTCTAATCATATCATGATATATTACTTAAAAAAGCTAATACTATTACGGAGGTGGGCTTAGAGCTAGTAGCCCGCTTACTTACAGTTACGGGTGCCCTTAGCTAGCCAACTAAATTAGACCGCTAACTTAAGCATGTGAGTCACGTCGGATCGTGCCAGCATGGCATGATATTTCTTTTGTTTTTTTTTAGCACAACCACGATCGATGGTGTACCGATCGGCCTTTGTGTCGTGCCAGTTCAAATGCGACCAAGGCTATGACACTAGAGATGAGGACCGGAGGAACGCCTCTCTTCACCCGCCCACGGTGCGGTGGTTGCGGTGCCCCGCTTAAACACCCATGCATCTTCATCGTGTCGGTACGGCTACGGCCAGGCTCTCACCATTAACCAACCCATTAACGAACACCCATGTGCTAGCTAATGCCTACTTCCCCGTAAAGCATGCACGGCACTTTAAAAACCCAACCGCAAAAAAGAAACTGCCTCGTGCTCCACTATTTCATTTTCCTAGTCACATGTAGGAGTTTATCCTTTCAGCTCAAAGCTTACTTTTGTGTCATGCTAAAAAGAAACCGTCTGTTCACTTTTCCGTCAGCTGTAAACCTGGCTACATTTACAATCCAACGGCTTGAAAGTAGCAGCGCGCGTCAATACAGTCGTAACCAAATGACGAAATAGTAGTGGAATTTTCTCTGTGTACATTAAACCGTCTCTTATAAAATTTCTATATATTTTTTTGTGAAATGCTAAAGGAGGCCTAGATGTGGACATTGCCCTACGTTT
The DNA here is from genome assembly GCA_015847255.1 of Hyparrhenia diplandra. Taxonomy (NCBI): domain Eukaryota; kingdom Viridiplantae; phylum Streptophyta; class Magnoliopsida; order Poales; family Poaceae; genus Hyparrhenia; species Hyparrhenia diplandra. Next base: position 93,139 of record JADLZK010008779.1, on the reverse strand, counting down.
TGTTGAGTTGGCGTGACGAGAAAGTGGCGTAACACACACAAGGCCATAAATCAAGTATGGAAATTTTGGGGAAATTTAGTAGGTTAAGGCTGATGAAGGCAGAGAACGACGCGATGACATGAACATCCCCGCAGTCTATGAATGCGCAACGACATAATTAAATACAGTAGGCTACAAAAATGTCCATCACAGTAGATGGAGAGGTCAGATGTGACGATTTGTCGCTCTTCTAGTGCGTTTATTAACGGCGTTTTAGAACCTGTCAAGACTGTGACCGGACAACAATCACAGGTACGATCTGTATCCATGGAGTCAAGAACCTGACGCACGTAAATGGACTTGGAACGCCATAGCTTCCGCTGTTGTAAAACACACGGACTCTTTCCTAGAAGGAAAGGAGAAGGAGTAATCCTAATCCTAGTCCGTTTGTATGTGGGCTCTTACCAAAACTCTTAGGCCTTGGCAGGACTATATATACATGGGAGCTCTATGTTGTAATAACCAAGATTTCGGATGAATAAAGAATAGTCTCCCTATCTTGTGTCTACTTTGTTCTACTTCTTTCATCTACTACGTGATCGTGAGAGACGGAGAGGGGAAGGTCCCTAACCGTTGACGGCGCGTTTCACAACACGTTATCGGCACGACGAGCTCTTAAAATCGACATCGCCCGTTGAAGCCGCCGCCGATCTTGCACCGGCGCTCGTCTTGGCGCCCCGCCCGCAACTTCGCCGGCGGCGTCGACATCCCCGGCGTTGTTAGCGGAACGGATCTGCTACCTCTACCTCGCTACAAATCTGCATCGCTCGACTCATCGTCGCGCCGCGGGTCCCGGCCTAGCCGAACTGTCCTAGTGACAGCCTTCGTTTTTCCTCGAATTGAAGAACCAAAGGTATGAAAATTATCTTGTGGCAATCATTGAGCAAGCAGTACATGCAGTACAGATATATGTTTTGATTTAGAATAGTAGATCGGTTTACGTCTGGCCGTGAAAGTCAGATTTAATTTCTTTTAGTCTGCTACTCGGTCTCGATCACCGACTCGTTTTATGTCGCCTGCACGCGGCCACGAACATATTGTTATGCCATGCACGTAGTGTTTCATCTATGAATATAGAAAGCCAAGAAAGGCAATTGTTTTTTGAATTACATGGCATAGCAATCATACTGGAGACGTGCTGGTTTATTTTTTGGAACGTTTCGACGTGCTAATTAATTCAGCTAGTATATACTAGTATATATGCTCGCTACCAGCATGTGGCTTCCTTCACGCAAGGATGAGAGCAAGGTGCAAGGTGCCCGTACGCACACATCAGAACGAACTCACCCAGTACGACTTTTTGCTCGCATATGAGGATTCGCAACACCATTAATTCTTGCTAATTATAAGCACTCCGCACCGCGCAAAAGCTTGTAGCTCTTCCACGCTCGTATCCCATAACCTGGCTAGCAGCCATGCCATACTTGTAGTCTCAGATCATCATGAGTATGCAACCTCTGATCCCTCCAGCAGTAGTAGACAGCGGCACCCATCCCATGGCGGCCGTATGCGGAAGGAACTAGATTCTTGCAGAATCTACGTATGATCTTATATTCTAGAAGAATATGTCTGGTCTAGCAGTTATAAATATACGGTGTTTTATGAATAACCATCCAGAAAAGGGAAACTATGCCATGTTCTGAAGTTTTACCGTGCATATATGCATTCTGAAAATCGCATGGAACACTAATTTAGGATTCCTGCAGAATAACACGTGTTGGCAATTTTTGACAGTAAAATCCGAGTATGTTTTATAGTATTTATTAACCAGGTGTTGATATATTTACCATGTACTTGCAAAACAAAAATCATGTATGATTATATTAGAAGCATGGTAAAGATTTATGAGCTCTCTAAATCCTCGGACCTTAGACTTATCACCATTGAGAGGCTCGTATTTGTTTTTCCTAGCATATGAATTTTTGGGTTGAATGAATGCTTGGTATACATTCTGAAAATTTTGCATATACCATAATCCCGAAAAATGTTAGGATGTTTCTAAGAATATTTGAGTAACCATCCACTTTCTTTTTGCACCTTGCTAGTCGTTTACATGTAGTAAACTTATATGCACATGATCCAAGTTACGGTATTTTGCATGCCTTAAAAAAGAAGAAACAATATCCTGAAATTACTCCAAAGTAAAAGTATTTGTTGCGGTCATTATTAAATCCATGTAGGATATTTTGCTACCATTGAAGTGTAGTAAACATAATATATATATTTTCGAATTACTCTCTAGAATGAGTATATGGCGATAGAAGTAACAAATGCATTGTGGGACTCATTGCATGAGTAAAATCCCAAATTATGATTATAGACTATCATATTGCATTGAAAGTCGAATTTTGAAGCTTGTATGCTTAACGCCGCTCTATAAACAATAGCTCGAAGCTTTGTAAATGTCTAGAAGACAAGATGGTAAATAAGATTATATCAATCTACATTCTTGAAGAAGTATCTCTTGTGTATAGAATATCAAAGAGCAATGTAATACTTGAAGTATTTGAATTTACCATCGAATTACTCAAATGAAAATTGGGTTGAATTTTTAGACAGTTTTATGAACCGGGATATTATTAAGTTACAATAATTTTGAATATGTGGCTTGCATATGTTACACCCCTTGAAGGCTTGTGACGGTATATCATAACTCTTGAATATAAAGCATGAAGCTATCGCTTGTCAAGTATAGAAGTTTGACATGCGAAAATGGATATTATTTGGAACACATAAAGTTTCTCTTGAAGAAGAACTTAAATCATGTGCTTATTATCTTTGAAGTTTATACACGTTAGTATTAATAGTATTGATGGTGGTGCATTAAGTTTTAATTCCCGTTGAATTAAGTGGTTAATGGTTAATTTGTTAGCTTGAAGACTAATATGAAACGTTTAATATTCTTAGTTGCAATTACTTGAAGTAATATGTGTGAACTTCTCATGGAATAAATTAGATTTATATGTTTTCACATATAAACAATTGCTTGTTGCCTATCAAAATAAATTTTGCATTCATTTTATCCACAAAGAAGCCTTAATTAGCCACAAAGGTTATAGTTCTTTGTGCATCACTACCATGCGTAGATGGGAAACTGAATTTCCTAAAAGCACATGAATAGTTGGACTATACTAGCATTTTAATTGATCTTGGAAGGATCGATTTAGCCAAGAAAATGTATATGTCTAGAAGTTGTTTTCTACCCCGAGTCCTATGGTGTACACCGAATGGTACATTGGATATGTGAAGTTCATGTCATAATCAATGAATACTAGAAGTATTATTTGAATTCTATGAAAGCATTAGAATTGATTATTCATAGATAATGCTTGAAGCAAGTTACTACTTGAAGTAATTATGGCATGAAAAGGGGGAGTAATTTTGGATAAAGGCATAAGAAAATGTGGGTAATATATTTTTAATAGGCATAGCCGTCCTAAATCAATATTTAAGTGTGTGTATCGGGACTTGAAGTTACTGCCGTCCCTTCCGGCGAGTTAACTTTCTCTACCGCACTAATTGCAAGTAAGCTTGTAGCTTTGCAATTTGTTGTTATCTATTATGTTAGATCAATCCTAACGTTCCACAATACACCACATGTGTATCTCATTGAGCTGCAACTATCTCAACTCTTGCATGAATATTAGTATAGCAGCTATAATTGTGGCTAGTAGCTATCTTTGCGCTCCCCTCATAATCAAATTGGCTAGCTAGCATGCTATGTCTATATGGTTCCCCGTTGAACTAAGGAATGCTTTGCTTTTGAAGCATTGTATGCATAAGCAATAGATTGATCTAGGGCCGAAAGCGACCTAAGATCGGGGGGAGTGAGTTTATGAAATTTTCTCAATGGAGACTAACCCATTTGATGGGATGAATTATTGTGGAACTAAGATAGTGGATAACACAATTATGATGATTTGGGATTTATGAAGGCATTAAGGGATTTTTGCATTAATGGCAATTAGAAAATTCTAGAAGAAATTCCATGTGAACTTGTATGTTGCGTATCTATATTTTTGTAGTATATGGTCCATATTTTTAATTGTATGAGTACTTGGATCAATTTATTAGGCTAAATAATAAAGAAGCTAGAGAATGAAATAGTTTTTCTAAACTATGTTTTGTGCATACCCGGGGGGAGAACATCCCCGAGTTCATAGGAATGATGAATATTCTTAAGTGCACTTTAAGTATTCTAGCTCATTTGCATAATGAATAATAACCCCCATGTTTAAATATGTGCGTGAATATTTCCCATAAAACCTAATCATAGCATATATAAATGGGCCTCCACTTGTAGTTGGAGATATATGAATTTGAATTGTTTTAAGCCCATGATAGGGATATCTATTGAAGTATGCTATTAAAGATCTAATATTGGCATTAGGGAGAGAAAGCCTATTTTGAATGCCAAATATTATTATTTCCAGAGAAGAAAAATGATCTAGAAAATTTTCTTGAAGCTTGAAGCAGGAATACTATCACGCACTAAGTCAACTAATAGTTTGACTAATGCTCTTGTGAAAGCATGAAGCGGAGCATATGCCGATATTTTTAGAAATGAGAGGAGTAACTTGAAGTTATAAACTAGAAGTTGTGTTTACTAGTAATAAACTATGTATACTATCAAGCTAAATCTACGGGGGCGCTTTGTGGGTTCTAGTTTAGTATATACTTGTTAAATAGAAATGAAATGGAACTCCTCCATTCTCATGAAGAGAACGCCTCATGAAGAAGGTTGAGCACCTCATGAAGAGGATCATCATGAAGATGAAATCCAACATACTAAGCGCGCGCATCATTAGTGTTGGATATGTAGAACAATATACCATCTCTTATTTGGGAAATGACAGAGATAAAATATTCTCACATTGTGAGAGTATTGGGAGAAGAGAAAATAGTTGTCGACAACACTACCTTTTAATTGCGAATGTTTCTCTTATGAGAACCCGGATCCGGAAAATAAAGTCCATGGCAAAATCGCTTGTAGCGATTATATCGGGTCAATGAAGAAAGCAATTGAGGTTGAATCTCCTATTAAGAAGAAATGAATGTTCTCGCTATATCTCCGGCAAATGAAACAAATGAATATCGAATATGCGATTTAATTAGTGGATTATGAAAATCCATATAATTCTCGAAGAATATAAATCACAACTTGTAGAAATCTCATGCTAAGTATTAAAGTCTAAGGTATATATATATTCCTAAATGAATATTCAAGTCTCAAGAAGAGCATATCCTAGAAGGACTGCAATCATTGAATGATTTTACAAAGTGAATAACGCTATGTCATTATGTATATCACTCATCTCTCGATCCAAAGAGAGAATGTATCTCATAGAAGAGAATTGTTAATTCACTAAGAATGAATGTACATCCTTGAAGGAATTAATCCATGAAGGATTTACCGGTCAATTTTTGAATAAACACCATTCATCCTTGAAGTAAATATAGACCCGAGAGAAAGAAAATAAGAAATCTTAAATACCGTGAAGGTGTCATCAAAACACTTAGAAAGTGTATGAAAAGCTAGCATGAAGTTAATGATATCCTCTAAGAATACCATAGAAGGTATGAGAATAATGGTGGTTTTGGCAATTGAATTATCCCCTAAATGCCAAATGCAAGGCTTTTGGATTTGTACAATCAAAATCTCGAAGATTTATAGAATACAATTTGAAAATCCACTAAGGATTAATTATAAGTATCTAAACTCTAGTATAAGTTTGATACACTATCTAGAAGATATTGAATATTAATTTATTTACCCCCATAATCCTCTCGAAAGGATCTATTTCTCACAAGGATAATATATATTTGTTTTGCACAACTAATTGGTGGTCATTATGCATGAAGCATATTCCTCCTATATAATTCATAGAAGAATTATAAGCTAACTTTTTATTTACACACATTTATGAAAAGGTGTGGTTTGAACAATGAAGTTCACAGATTGGCTTTATGAGGGGGAGCATATTTTATTGAATCTCGCCTTTAAGGTAAACCACTAGAATTACAAAGATCAAGTAGATCATATTTGCTAAAACACGGTTTATGCATAAAATTATGAAGATCAATACCTATTCATGAAGAATAGTATATCCTGAAGAATATATGACCAAGAAGGTTAAATGTTGTACTCTTTTTTTCCTATGTGAGTTTTTACCGAAGGTTTCTCACACAAGGTTTTTAATGAGACAACATGTGCAATGCAATTAACGAATGCGATGTACTCTTTTCTCCAAGAACCGTTTTTTTTTTTCCACCGGGTTTTCGGATGGAGTTTTTGATGAGGCATATGCATATCGTGGTAATCGCCCAAGGGGAGTGTTGTAAAAACACACGGACTCTTTCCTAGAAGGAAAGGAGAAGGAGTAATCCTAATCCTAGTCCGTTTGTATGTGGGCTCTTACCAAAACTCTTAGGCCTTGGCAGGACTATATATACATGGGAGCTCTATGTTGTAATAACCAAGATTTCAGATGAATAAAGAATAGTCTCCCTATCTTGTGTCTACTTGTTCTACTTCTTTCATCTACTACGTGATCATGAGAGACGGAGAGGGGAAGGTCCTAACCGTTGACGACGCGTTTCACAACATCCGCAATGCCCACATCAATGCAGTTTAGTAGTTGGAAAAATTTAACATATACTCCGTTTCACAATGCGACCTCTTGTCTACCCCCATTCCTTTTATATTTTAGGACAGATATTTGACCTCAGCTATCTAATCTCTCCCCTAACAATATTTATTTAAATACTCAATTAACCAAAGCGACAATGTTTGGATTCCACGACATACAATATAGTTGGCCAAAGTTAAAGACAACTTTAGGCCACTTAGCTCATTTTTATGGTCTGATACTAATGATGTTTTTTGTGATGTTCGCTAAACTTTAGACCATCCAACAAAACTGGCGAGGCATTAAATATTTCGATGCATGTCAATAACAAAATTCGGGAAAACTAGGTAAGGGTGAGCGAACACTAATCCAAATGACGAGTTCTAAGAACTATTCCAACACTTCGACTAACAACTCGTTGGATAAACTTTATCCCTTGAGGATCTAAACATGAAAAGTAATGGGTGGGCTAATGTTTAGCCAAAGCCCAAGCTATTTAGTTACACTGGTCCATGAAACTCAACTATCACGGGCTAACAACTACTTGTTTATAGAACCCAACCATTAGTTCATGATTCAAACAGATATGGACTAAAAACTAGTTAGCTATTTTTTAGACATGGCTAACAAGTAGTTCTTGTCCATCCAAACATGGCCAAAACTAGGCAAAGGGTGAGCACACCGGGCAATATAAACTTGAAGTAATAAGATTGCTTGGCACTGGTACCATGCGTTAATATAATAACGAATTGCATAAATATAAAATAATTAATCATTACCATAAAAGTATTCTATGCTCAATGTTCACTGATCACAATTACTCCTCGGTGGCGTAGTACTGCAGAGCGAGCTCAGCCAGCCACAAAGGATCAATACGGGTCAAGTTCTTGACATAGTTCTGTGTTGTCCGGACTAGCTCGTTGAAGATGACACAGTCGGGCTTGGTCCTGAAAAGAACGGATGAAGGATGGATCTGCACGCTCTGGCCAGTTGCAAGGGCCCTGACAAACAACAGGTTAAACATTAAAGATGGTTGGTGCAATCTAAGTCCCAGATTAGTTTAAAACATCAGTCTTGGTTCAAGATGCAGGGAAAAGATATCCATGAGGGGGCATTCGGATTGAAAATATATAACATGGTATGATACCTGTATGATCCATCTGGCTGTCGCATCGCTGCATTCAGGAAGAAAGCAGAGGTAAGGCATCTCCGAAACAGAACCATGTCATCCCCACATGATGACAGGTTCAGCCCCATTTGTTGGGCATGGCCCTGAATTTGACTGCAAAGAACATAAAATTGCTATGTCAAACTGCAGCATAAATGGTATTAAAAACAGTACCATGGCTGATTTTCATTTTTACATTCCAAAGAGTCTAAAACAAAGTCTCCCATTTCATTTTTCACATAAATGATATTCAAATATGATTTCCATAGCTCAACCCCTCCACAGCCATATAAAAACCAACCCCTTGTTTTCCAATTCACTGTTTCATGTGCAGCGAGGTTGAGTATAGGCTCACCTACACATTTGAAAACTTCAAACAAAAACTTTCTGCATTTCCAAAATTTATGAAAAGAAAGCATATATATAGATCATGTATAATTAATGTTGACACAGAAATTCATCGCAAAATTGACCATATGCTTTCTGTGGAAAAAAAACATGTCTTTTTGTGCAGCTCACATATGATCAACTTTATCACTTTTTTTGTTAAGAAAAATGACAAGTAATTCGTCTTTTTGTGTAGCTCACATATGGTCAAGTTTTTTTCACAAAACTCTGTCAACAGTATCCACGACCTAAAATAATATAGCTTTAACTAATTTTAAGATTTACAATTGTGCTTTGAAAATAGGGTGTATATACACACGAAAAAAGATAAAATACTTAGTTTTACTCCTTTCGCAATGCTTTGCCTACCTAGGACAATGGAGGGTGAGCTTAACTACTTATTATGACATTTTAACTCCCTACACCTACAATAGTGTTTCTGTACAAGTACTGTGAAACAGATGGAGCAGAAACTATAAACTAACCTGTGAACATCGCGAGCATGTCTTAGAGAGCGGTAGTTGATAAAGTTTTCCCTACACCACCTATTCAAAGCCTTTTCCATTGTTTTTTCTTTGGCATTTGCATTTCTGCTCTTCTCCAAGCATTCTGCAGCTGCTCGATAGACATTCACCAAAGTGATATGGTCTCCTTCAGAGCTTTCAAAAACCCTTCCTAGCAGCTCTTGCCTATAGAATAATAGTAAATGAGTCAATTATTGCACTAACAGAAGCGAGTAACACAATGATGTTTTTACTCATCACAGAACACATCAAGTTTCTTTATCTTGTGTCCAAATGGGAAAGGGTAGCACAATGGAAATGTGAGCAAAAACAGATTGAAGCATATGCTTATTTATCATTAAGAAAATGGTAAATCATGATTTACCATAAGGTACTTTTTTTAGGCTAACAACAAAGACCATTAATGTATGTCTTGTAATAAATTTGATGGTACAAAAAGGCGGTTCACAGATTAGCAGTCACAGTTAAGTTTGACCACTCAAATTCTAGAATGCTATATATAGAAATGGTATGTATTTCTGAATGAGTACATTTTCTTATATTGTTTGCCTACTGGTCCCACTAACTACCAACAAGCTACTAAGAGGAGCATTGGACGAAAAGTGTGCCCTGAAACTACAAAACAAGACATGTTTGCAAAGCAAACACAACCCCTAAAATAAGTGAAGCAGAGGGAATAACTCCATAATACTCCCTCCATTCCGATTTATCTGGCGCGGCGTGCCTAATCCCAAAGACCAAGAAACATATTAACTTCATGCATGTTGAGTAACAACAGCAGAGCATGCAGCCCGCCACTAATTCTATCTCATGGCTGATAGGTGGTTGCATGTAACGCTTCATTGCTGGCCAGTGAATGCCGCTTGGTTTAATTACCAAATAATTAATTTACTCTCCATATCTTCACACAGCCAGATAAATCAGCCGAACTCAAAAGTACGCCACTTAAAACGGAATGGAGGGAGTATCAGATAAGAACCCAATTATGACATACATTTTACAAACTACCAGTAATTGAAATTGATACCTCTTCTAACTTATCACGCACGGAGAAGAAAAAAATTGATTCCACTGAAAGCATCGATACAACAATGAGCATTTCTTCCAAGCACTTGAATTTGCTTGATACTATTAATGCCTTGGAGTACATTGGATCCAAAGGCAGCCTAGCCATCTGATGACCAACTGGATCTGAGAGCTTATAATCATCAGTCAGAGCCCCTAGTAAGATTAACTGCTCCAGTGATTTCAAAATAGCAGTCCTGTTGTAGGTTGGACACCAACAAGCAAAAACTCAGCACTGATATAAAGCAAGCAGCTATTTTAACTTATTAATTCCTGAGAAGCCTCTAGGTAAAAACTTCAGCTTGTTTGTTTCTATTAGGTGTTACCACTGCAGGAGTGCAGATATAAGGTTCATAAAGAAGTCTAGGTAAGGGGTTTTCTTTACATATAAAGTTAAAGCTGGCATACACATCAAATACAATAACATAAATTGCATCCTCTCATCAATGATATCAAATTTCCCTGTAGACAGTAATATTCTTGGTATAAAATTCAAGCACGAAAACACAAAGAATAAGAACGATTCTGAGTATTACCTTGATGGTTTCTCCATAAAATCAAAACCTATGATGTCATCAATTCCAAGGGCCTTGAGTTGCAGAACAACATTTGAGAGGTTACACCGCTTGATCTCAGGCACAGTAGAATCCACCAGTTTATCAAACTCACTTTCTTGGAACAATCGGAAGCACTTCCCTGGTCCCTCACGTCCAGCACGACCACTGAGGGTAGAATGAGTGTGTTAGAAAGGCATCCAATTAGAAAGGGACAAGTATTAGTTTATTTGGTTGAATATCTGCAAAGTGCCCATATGAATTATTAGCAGAACCAACAGATATAAGAAATAAGATACAGAACACTCGGTCATCACATGGACATTCATTCTACCACTACCATGCTCATCACATGGACATTCATTCTACCACTACCATGCTAGCATCCTAACAACCGCTCCTTAAAAGACTTCATGGACTTTTTGTAACCTCAATACCTCATATTTAGGCATGAAAAAAAAAGCAAGATATATATACCTCCTTTGAAGGGCCTGCGCTTTAGAGACTGGAATGATGATTAGTGATTCCATTCCAGTCACAGGATTGTAAGCCCGAGCTTTTACCATCCCAGGATCTATAACATATTTGATGCCAGGTATTGTTACTGAAGTCTCAGCAATATTTGTAGCTAGAACTACCTAGCAGAGGCAAATCAGCAAAAGGTCAAATTTCTTAACAGAGAGAAGTCCGAATCAGTCTCTTGCACCTCCCCCTTTTTATGATAAATATACCAGAAGGTGCGGGACTTTCAAAAAGTAAGTGGCTAAAGCGCAACACTGAAATGATTACAAAGGAAAACAAATTACTAAATGAACCTTGGAGAAGATCGAATCTACATGGGAAGAACAATAGAACACGAAAACAGGACCGTTTTGTTAAAAGTACAATTCTAGTCACAAACACCAAAATCCAAGAAAAATATTATGGACTTTGTGAAAGCTAATAGAATGAACAGAATGATTTCCCCATTGTTATAGGGCTTTTATACAATGGTGAGTGTAAATGTAGGGAAAAGAATTAAAATGTTCTAAAGTCATCTAATCTAGCCTATAATGGCTGAGATAAGAGGACTAATAATGGCTAGGATATTACAATTCTAACACTTTGGTTCATGGTGACCTCAAAGTGTGATCTTTTCACATTTATTAGGGGCAAGCAAAATGTCCAAATGACAGTTAACACAGTTTTCCTTTTAGTTCATCATGGTTACAATAATGTTTACAGAGGACCAACAATAGCAAAGATGAATTCTGTATTGTAGAAAGATGAAATAATGGACCTTAATCCCCATGTAACAAGAAGGTTTCATCAACTAGGAAAACAAACCACAAAAAGCATGTACGCAATAAATTATGCTACATGATTCCTTCATTAAAAAAAATGACTGATAATCCAAGATCCTCCCTCTGATTCCATATATAGGTCATTTTGGACTTGTGAATAAAGATTTAAGGAAGAAGATCAAACAACCTTGGTGACCTTCATTCAGATTGCATTGGGAAGATGGCTTATTCATTTGTGAGAGGTAGTGACATTCATTAAGCAGGGGAAAGGAGGGAAGCAAAGGGTAAAAAGTGTATATTAGTTCTAGGATGACTTGTATTTAGAAAATACTCCCTCCGTTTCAAATTGTAAGTCGCTTTGACTTTTTCGGTTCACCATATTATATCTAGATACATAGCAAAATGGATGTACCAAAAAAGTCAAAGTGACTTACTTCCTCCGTTCCAAATTGTAGTTCACTTTAGCTTTTCTAGATACATTGATTTTACTATGTATATAGACATAGTGTATAACTAGGTGCATAGCAAAAGCAATGTATCTAGAAAAGCTAAAGTGAACTACAAATTGGAATGGAGGGGTACTTGAGAAGGCTAAAATGACCTATATTTGGAATTTGAGGTAGTACATAAAAAAGAGAAATGGAGGTATGCAATTCTTTTTAAGAAGGATCCTATGAAAACATGATGAATTCAGTCCCATCAGTACCCGATTAATGTTTACCTTGCGGGTTCCAGCTGGTGCTGGCTTAAAAGCATTCATTTGCTGTTCTGATGGGAGAGATGAATAGATAGGTGTAACCCATAGCTTACTACTTTCTGGTGGCAACAAACGAGCACGCTCATGAATAAGTCTCTCCAGTGATTCAATCTCCTCTTGGCCAGTAAGAAATGCGAGAATATCTCCGGGACCTTCCTCCAAATGGATCTGTCAAATCAAACATCTAAAACTGAAGTTTATACAAAAAAGGAAGGATGAATCGAGTCATAGTTGGATAGTAGGTTATGCAAGAACTAGCCATCATTGCGATTATATATATTCACTCATCATGTTTTCTGAAGCTTTTTTTTCATTTATTTCTGAAGTTCTTTCTTTGTTTGTAAGACAACTACAGATTTGCATGGAGCAAAGGATTGTGCTCACCTGAAAGATAGTAACTAGTGTGGCATCCATATAATCTGACTCAGGCTGATAAGTATATAGTATGTCAACCGGATATTGCCGACCTTCAATATGTACAGCTTTAGCGCCAGCAAAATAATCAGAAAAACACTTAGCATCCAAACTAGCGGACATAATTATCAGCTTTAGAGGAGCACATCTAATTCCCTGGCATTCCTTCAGAGTTAAATTTTGAGAATGGCCCTGTACATCAGGCAAAGTCTTCCCATTTTTATTGGCATTAGCTCGAATGCTGCACTTTTTTTCAACAAACCCAACAAGACATCAGTATGAACAGTTCTTTCATGAGCCTCATCAACAACTATAACACTGTACTTAGACAAGAGTGGATCCAAAAGTGCTTCCCTGAAAAATTCAAATTAATCTTTCAATTAGAAAAAGGAACATCGTGCACCAAACGAAAGAATTAAATGTAGATTTACCCATGCCGGAAAATTGCCACAGATATAACAGTATGCAAAATGATATGGTATACACAAACTCGAGAGAGAAAAAATCCATATTGTGCAAAACATTTCAATGCAGGTGTACGGACAGCTACCATGGCAAAACACTAAAAATATAAGAGGTGCTTGAAAGTAGAAAATAAAAGAAGCATTATGAGGGAGAAGGAATTATGTATCTGTTGGAGTATGAGAATTAGGCCCATGAGGCCCATGTATGCAACTATATGACTACCCTTCTAGGGTTAGCACTAAGTGATAATCAATTCTAACATGGTATCGGCCTACTCGATTCTTTCTCTCCTTTTCCCGATCCGGCCGCCGCCACCTTCCATGGCCTGCCGGCCACCGGCGCCGCCTTTCCCGCGTGCCGCCCCTTCTCCCTCCCTCCTCCCCTCACGCCGCCGCTGCTGCCAGCCTGGCGCGGCGCGGGCGCGCGGCCTGGGACGCCACTGCCGCCGCACGCCGGCTCATCATGCGTGGAGCGGCCGGGCGGGCGCAGCATGCGGGTGGGCGGCACCCCGCAGTGTGCCCTCGGACGCCGACGAGACCCCGCCGCGGACGCTTGCGGCTCCGCCTCGCGCGGCCCGCGCGCGCGCATCCGGGCGACGCGGCTCCTCCCGCCTCCTCACGGCCCCTCCGCGACACCGGACGCCGGTCCTGGGCTGCCCCTCCCGGGTCTCCCTCCCGGAGCGGCCTCGCTCAACGCAGCCGCATCGAGCAGCAGCGGCAACCATGCAGGAGCCGCGACGGAGCAGCAAAGCGGCCATGCAGGCCTCTCGCATCCCGCCAGGGGCCTCTCTTCCTCGCCCCGTACCATGGCAGGCCTCGCCCTCCCCAGGTGCACCACCGGCGCTCCGTCGTCAGAGGCCGCGGGCTTAGGGGTGCAGGGAGGCGCGAGCACGGGCGCCCTCCACCGCCCTCCAGCGGGCGGGGCGGCGCAGCTCGAGGTCGACGTCATCTTTGCCGCTGCCCGAGCCAACATCACCGCTGCCCTTAGCGCCGCCCCGGCCGCTTCGCCCCTCTTGCTTGGGAGCGCCGAGGCGGTGCGACGCCACGATGCCGCGTGTCCGGCCCAGCACGGTGCCCCTCTTCCCCGCCCGCCCCCGGCCGCCTTCCTTGGGCGTGCGAGCGACATGTGGTCTGCCCCCGCTACCCAGATCCCCGCAGCCGGCGATCATCCCTCGTCCCACGACACGGCCGATCCCCTTGCGCCCCGCCAGGACCTCCCACGGGTGCGCTCCCCTGCTACGACTACTCCGCGCCAAGAAATCCTCCCCTCTTCCTCCTCCCTCCGGCCGAAAGGGGTGGAGGAGGGCTGGCGGCGTCCTCGTCGCCGACGCGGTGGCGGTGGTGGTGGTCGGACTACCGCCGGTTGCTCGCGGGGACTCACCGCTCGTCTCAGTGGGCTCCTCCCTCTACGCTCCGAGCCCGCCCGGCCTTTGCGGTTCGACCCAAATGGCCAAGGCCCCTTCCACCACCCGTGGTCGAGGACCGTGTGGCCCTTCCAAAGCTCTCGGCGGTGAGCCTCACCCGGCCAGCGAAATATGCTCGGGTGCTCCACCGGGATCGCACACCATGTCTCCGTGGGCTACACCTCCCGGGCGCTCGCCCCGGCTTGTCGGTGGGACCCGGCGGCCTTGGCGGCCTCGCCACCTCTGTCGGTCCAGCTTGGATCGCCGACTGGGGCCACACTTACCACACCACTCCCGACCCGAGTATACTCTCCTCCGTTCACCCTCCTTCTTCTTCTCATCCTTCGCCTATCATGGTTGTCAATGGCTCGTGTCTTCCCCGTCACGTCCGTGGGTGCCGTGCGGGCGCTCATGGCTCCTTTCGTCTTCCCGACGCCCTTGTTGCCCCCTCTATGGTTCACAACCTTCTTTCTATTCGCCGCTTTTTACACCGACAACTCCCGTTCCGCCGAGTTTGACTCTTCTGGTCTTACCGTGAAGGATTTGGCTACCCGGCGTCCTCTTCTCCGGCGCGACGGCTCGGGGCCCTTTTACACCCTTCGTTTTCCTCCCTCCACCTCGCCTTCTTTTTGTCACCGCTTTCGCCACCACACCTTCCACCACCGCTTGGCACCGGTCTCCGGCCATCCCCGGGTCGTGATGCTCGATGCAGCGGCTTCGAGTTCCGACATTCGGTGTCCTCGGGCTCACGATGAGCACTTGTGTCATGCGTGCGGTGGGCCGTCATGTTCGTCTTCCTTTTCATCCTCTTCTTCCCATGCCTCTGGGTGTTCGATCTTGTTCACCGCGATGTATGGACTTCTCCCGTCCTCGGCATTTCGGCTACAAATACTATCTTGTGGTGGTCGATGATTTTTCTCATTACTGTGGACTTTTCCCCTCCTTGCCAAGTCCGATGCTTTCCCCCCACTCTTCACCACTTTTTCGCCTGGGCGCCTACTCAATCTCGGCCTCACCATCAAGGCCGTCCAGTTAGACAATGGCCGGGAGTTCGACAACCCACCTCCCGTGCCTTCTTCCTCCTACGGTGTCCGGGCCATGCGCATGTCTTGTCCGTATACCTCCTCCCGAACGGCAAGGCCGAGCGCATGATTCGCACCACCAATGACATCATGTGCACCCTTACGCTCCAGCGTCCCCTCCCCGCCGCTTCGGGTCGAGAGCCCGCACACCTCCACCTACCTCCTTAACCGCCTTCCTTCCGTTGCTGCGCCGAGCTCCCACGCCACACTATGCCCTCTTCTAAGACACCTCCCTCGCACGAGCACCTCCGTGTCTTTGGGTGTGCGTGCTACCCCAACACCGCAGCGCCACTTTGCTCCCCACAAACTAGCTCCCGCTCCACCACCCGTGTCTTCCTCGGGTACTCTCCGGACCACAAGGGTTCCGGTGCTATGATCTCACCTCTCGTCGGGTCCTCATTTCGCCATGTGGTGTTTGATGAGTCGGTCTTCCCCTTCACCACCACCACCACACGGTTTCCCTCCGACCTCGACCTCTTCGAGATGTGTCCGTGACCCGGTGGCCCGACCACTGTGTTGTTTCTGCGAGGTCCCGCTACACCGTGTCGGCCGGCTGCGCCCCGGTGCGCGCGGTTCCGACTCGGCACCTTGTGCGGGTCCGGTGGCCTCGCCCCTCCGGTGGCCCCCGCCCGGCCTAGGGGCGCCGTGTGTCGTTCCCGAGATGGCGGCGCCCAAAGGTGCGTTGCACCCCTCGACCGTCGCCCACGTCTACTACCGACGGCGCGGGCGGTCTCACCACCTCCGCCACCGCAGGTGGCTAATACTTCACCGGCGGCCCTCTCACCACCGGCCACGCCTACTTCCGCCGCGGCCCCGCTGCCGTCAGGTGCGGCTGACGCCGGTGTACCACCCGCGCCGCCACCGCGACCCGTCACGCTCACCCGATGGTGACGCGGCACGGTACTCGCGGTCCCGGCTCTTGCGGCGATGCGATGCCGACTCGCGTGTCTCCCCCATTCCCTCTTCTCGTCACTACGCCCTTCGGACCCCATCAACGGCGCCCGGCGCCAAGAATGGAAGAGGAGCACGCTGGCTCTCCGCCAACCGAGACTTGGGATCCGTGCCCCGCCCCGCCCGGCCCAGCGCCGCCACCGGCAAGTGGATCCGACACACAAGCGGCGTAGATGGTACCTGGAGCGGTACAAGGCTCGCGGGTTCTTCGCGGGTTTACTCGGCGCCAGAAGTTGACTATGATGAGACCTTCAGCGGTGGTGAAGCCGGCCACCGTCCCCGCACGGTGCTCTCACTAGCTCTTGCTCGCTCCCCTCGACCGTACATCACCGGATGTCAAGAATGCCTTCCTCGCATGGGAGCCTTCGGAGACAGTCCTTCATCGCGGTCGGCGGCGGGGTTTGTCGACTCTTCTCCTCGTCCCGACATGGTCCGCCGGCTCAACAAGTCTCTTTACGGCCTCAAGCGGGCCCCTCGGGCGTGGCACTCTCTGATTGCAGCCTTCTTGGTGTCACCGGGTTTTGTGGAGGCCAAGTCGATACGTCCCCTGTTTATCTACCACCATGGAGCCGAAACTGCGCACTGCTGCTCTATGTTGATGACATTGTCCTCATAGCTTCCAGTCCTTCACTACTACGCCGCATCATCAGCGCTCTTCAGCAGGAGTTTCCTTTGAAGGATCTGGGCATGCTCCACCACTTTCTCGGGGTCACTGTCGAGCCTCGTCCCACTGGACTTCTTCTTCACCGGGCAAGACACTCTTGATATCCTCGGAGCGAAAGCAGGATGACGGGCTGCAAGCCTTGCTCCACCCGTTGACACACGGGGCAAGCCGTCGGCGCCAAGGGCGCCCGGTGTGGCGTACCCCCACCGAGTACGAGTCTCGTGGTGCACTTCACCTCACCTTCACCGGAATCGACATCACCTACGCCGTGGCAAAGAGATTTGCCTCTACATGCATGATCCTCGAGAGCCCCACCGGATCGCTCTCAAGCGCCTCCTCCGCTACCTCCCGCGGCACCGTTGACTACGGGTTGCCGCTTCCACCGGTCTCCCTCCACCGAGCTGGCGGTGTACACCGACGACCGGGCGGGCCGGTGTCCGACACTCGGCGCTCCACCTCCGCTACACCGTCTTCCCCAGGCGGCAACTTGGTGTCCCGGTCGGCCTGCCGTCAGCCGGTCGCCTCCCGCTCCAGTCTTGAGGCGTGAGTACCGCTGCTAATGCAAATGGCGTGGCCGAGGCTTCCCGGCTCCGGCAGCTCCTCGCCGAGCTCCACGGCCCTCTCTCGGGACCACGCCGGGTATCATGCGACAACGTCGGCGCCGTCTACCTCTCCACCAACCCTATGCAAAGACCGTGAGGACCAAGCATGTGGAGATCGATCTACACTTTGTCCGTGATCGGGTCGCCATCGGCGGTTCGGGTCCTCGCGTCCCGACCACCTCCCGTTCGCCGACATCTTCACCAAGGGTCTCCCCGCCCTCGACCTTCACCGAGTTTACCCTCCGGCCTCAACATCACCCGTGGCTAGTTGCGTCCCGTGGGGGGGCTCTGTGTTGTTGTACTTCTTTTCGTGTCTTTTTCGTGTCCAGCCTTCAAACTCCGCTGCGACGGTAGTTCGGGACCGCGAGGGGGTGTTGGAGTATGAGTATTAGGCCCATGAGGCTAGACCCATGAGGCTCATGTATGCAACTATATGACTACCCTTCTAGGGTTAGCACTAAGTGAGGAATCAATTCTAACAAAGATCAATGCCTTACGTTTCTTCAATTCCTACTTCCTAAAACAACTATATATGGGATTGTACATATTAAAAGGAGACCTACAGGCTGCAGTGCATCTCATGTGTACACCTTCCAAAAACATACCCATCATTCTTGGAACTTAAATTATTGGGATGGGGACATGGGGTGGTGGGGTTTAACAGTTGAAACAAGAAATCTAAACCTTTTGGTTCTCAAATTGCTCACTAAAAAAGCAATTACCACATCAAAGAGGATCAAAAGGCTAACGCACATCCCAACAAAAAAAGGGTTATCAAACAAGCAACAAAGCAGTAACGCACAATTACCTCAGAAGCAAACCATCAGTCATGTACTTAATCCTTGTTGCATTGGATGTGGAATCATCAAATCTGATGGAGTATCCAACCTTTTTGCCTAGCTGGTCATTGCATTCCTCCGCTACACGCTTTGCCACTGTAACAGCTGCAACTCTCCGAGGCTGAGTGATGCCAATGACTTTACCATCCTGACAAAACCCACCATCGTACAAAAATTGTGGAAGCTCTGCATGACCAAATTAAAGAAAAAAAGCTGCTTCTTCAAAGAACCAAAGTAGAAAACAAGATAGGAGAAAAAAAATAAATACTTGCAACGTATGTTTCTGAAATTACAGACGAATATAAACAAAACGATTTTGCATGGTGTTTTTGTCAAACAATCTATACAAAACCTAAGAATAAATTTCCTAAGCAAGCAATCCTGCATTGCCACCTGAACGACATTACAATGAGATTACAGTGAGAAGAGGCCATTTCACTTCTACAATAGCCCTTTGTTAATACTGTAATTTGACTGAATACATATGTTACCTAACCCAAAACACAAGAAACCCGCATCACCACTTCCACTAATTTACGCCCAAAAGGCCAAAACAGATCTGTCTGATGATCTGAATCAGAGCCAGCCTATTCACTCTAAAACAATCAAAAGTTTCAGAAAGTGGTATGCTTCTATCAATTACTCATCCAAGCAACAATTGCGAAATAGGGGAACACAGAAACAGACTTACGTGTAGTTTTGCCACTCCCAGTCTCACCAACAATGATCAGTGTGTCATTCTTCCTAACCTCCTCAACTAGCCTCTTCTCCACTGAGCAAACAACAAACACAGATTTCAGCTCCCTGAGCTAACACCCCCAGAATATCACAGCGAAAGACATCTAAAAGCTCTGCAGGCAAACCTGACGCAATGGGGAGCGACTTCCGCTGTTGCCGAATCATCTGCCTCCATCTGCAGCAAGCCAACCAACACAAAGGGCTCAACCCCCAGGCCAACGAATGAAACAATAGGAAGAGAACATCGTCTACGAGATCAGAGTCGGCACCTTGCGAACTGCTGCTTCTGCGGTGAGGCGCGGGCAGAGAAGGACGGCATCTCGGACGTCGCCGCCGACTCCCGCCCCTGAACCTTGCCACGGCGGCCGCACGATTAGCCGGAACCCGCGAGCCCGCGACCGAGTGTGAGGAGGTGGGGGAGACGGAGGCGGGAGGGTTTAGAGTTGGTGGTAGGGTTTTGGTGCTGCGTGGCTGCGGCCTGTGGGAGACGGGTTCACTGCCGCAACAAGCTCGGATGAGCTGCGGAGCACGTGGCGTAGGGCGGCGGCGGCGGTCGCCAGTACCACGAGAACTGGTGCGCGCTCGCAGGGCGGACGGCTGGAGGGGGAAACGTTGAAGGAGGTTTCACGACTTTTTTTTTTTTTTTTTTTTTTTTATGAAACTAGGTTTCAGAAATTGAGAGTGGGTGGGTTTGGAATTGGAACCCTGGCCATTCGGTATTACCGAACCGATCGGTTCGTTCCTCGGTACCAACCCCCGGGTTCGGGCCTGTGAAAATCGGGTACCGACGGTTCCCAACAAATTTTCGCATCGAGGTGTTTCAGGCTTCGGTTCTTTTCGTTCGGTTTCGGTAAATACCGAAAGAACTGAACAGGGCTAGGATCGCGTGGAATATTCTATCGAAAACTTGCCTCCTTGCTCGGCCCGGCCAGGTGCAACTGGGGTGGGCCGAGGACGGGCGGCGGCCGGGGAGGTCCGGAGGACGGGCGTCGGGCGGAGGACGGGTGGCGGCTTCAGCGAGGGCGGGCCGCTGTCGGGGCGAGAGGCGGCAGGCGACGGCTGCCG
This sequence comes from Hyparrhenia diplandra, assembly GCA_015847255.1. Taxonomy (NCBI): domain Eukaryota; kingdom Viridiplantae; phylum Streptophyta; class Magnoliopsida; order Poales; family Poaceae; genus Hyparrhenia; species Hyparrhenia diplandra. Next base: position 72,511 of record JADLZK010008779.1, on the reverse strand, counting down.
CCAACGAACGCTGCCGGGACTCGCGGCGGCGCGGCGGCCGGTGGTCGCGAGTCGAGGGGAGCGTCGTGCGGAGGACGGGCGGCTTCGCGAGGGAGAGGGCCGGCGCGTCGGGCGGAGAGGGCAGCGGCGGTCGCCGCCGGCAAAGACTGCGTCGGGACTTCGCGGCGGGCGTGACTCTCAAGTCTCGACTCGCGAGTCGCGAGGGAGCATCGGGGACGACAAACGGCTTGAGCAGGCAGGGTGTCGAGTAGAGTGGGAGTGAGTGGGGAACCCTAGGGCCTCTGGTTTTTTCGGTACGGTTCTCGGTTTTTCGGTTCGGTTTTTCGGTTTTTATGCCCAGAGTGAGAAAACACTAGTCACAGTACTCCCTCCTTTTAAATTACCCTCTCCGTCCCTAAATTGTCTTCTTAAGTGTTCGCTTACGAAGTTTGACTTGGTTTGTAGAAAATACACACAAGATTTCTATCTCCGGATAAATTTGTTAAAAAAAACTAGATTAAAGAATCTTTCCAATGATATTAATTATGTAACATAAATATTAATATATTTAATACATATTTAGTTAAAGTTATTTTTCAAAAAGCGAGAACGGCAGTTATTTTAGGACGGGGAGGTATAAAAAGTTAAAATGTCTTTTAATTTATAATGAAGAGATTGTTTTTTCATATTCCCTATTGGGCAATATTGGATGTGGTCTATGTGGATCAAGGATTAATAATGGGTATAGTAGACTAAAATGCTCATGTAATGTGTGCAGGGAGTCAAACCTATTTCACACCCATACTCACCACCTAGGTGAGATAGAAATGGTGTGATGTGAAGTAATCATATCCATATCTTAAACTATGCTAAACATTTATGTCACTATATTATGTGCGTACATATAATCTTAGTTTGAATGTAATGTATGATATCCCTAAGATAGTAGTATACAGTAATGTAATATGATGATAGGGTGAACAACCAAACTTATTTTTGTTTCTAAGCTTGCCCTGATTTTTCATTCTAATCATATCTTACAAAACCTTATATTTTTTGAGATTAATGCTAACTCTTATCATGAGCACTGGTGTAGGCATTCAACGCTCTAGCTCAATAATTGTCCCAATATAGGAAATTCTATCCAACCAAAGCAAGTAGATGATGATAAGTTTGCTCCCAACATGGGATATAATTTCGTAGTGATTCTTCGCTTGACCAATCAATGATTCTATTCTTATATTATATAGGAGAACTCAAGAGATGTTGTATTTGGGTCGATGAACATAGAGTTTATTATTCAAACTCTAGTGAAGGATGTAACTATGCATGATAATTAATAAAGTGCGTCCGAATAACTTCCCTAACAAAAGAACTCAAGAGATGCAAACAAAAGAAGACTGCATCCGGAGAAGAAAACCGTGCAATAAGAACGAGGTGTACATACATTGTGCACCATGATAGAGTACACATGTTGTGTAACCTCTACCAGGAAAACAAAGACTCCAAAATTTATTCTATCCAAACAAACCCTTAGACTCTATTTGGCAATCACAGTTTAACAACTGATTTCAACTCACAAACAATATGCTAACACATGTCATTTACGGAGTATTAGGCAAGAGTGAGCAAACATCGAGGCAATTGGAGATGCACAAACTATTCCAGCGTGATCCTTTTGTGATGGGTCACACTTTATTATTTTTGTCAAGAATGGGGCAGGGATTAGTCACGTCATGAACATAAATTGGGAGGCTTTGCCAGTCTTGAATCGAAAGGAACTCCGGGTAGTTAGGGGAGATGGACCAAAAACGGTGGAGAGAAATTTTGCCTTTTTACATATTAGTTATATAGATAGATTGGTCTCAGATTTGTGGTCTTATTACAACAAAAAAAACACAAGCTAAAGGAAATGGCACAAACAAGTGCACTGAGACAATAAAATGGGTGAATGAAAAAAAAAATGGCACAAAAATGAGTGCGGTGACTAAAGACAAATGGCACAACAAGAGTGCACTAAAAAACAATAAAATGGGTGAATAAGAAAAAAAAAAAGTACCGAGTGCACTGAGACAATAAAATGGGTGAGTGAGAAATGAGTGAGAAAAAAAAAGCACTAAAAACAATAAAATGGGTGAATAAGAAAAAAAAAAAAGTACCGAGTGCACTGAGACAATAAAATGGGTGAGTGAGAAATGAGTGAGAAAAAAAAAGCACAAAAAAAAGAGGGTGAATAAGAAAAAAAAAGTACCGAGTGCACTGAGACAATAAAATGGGTGAGTGAGAAATGAGTGAGAAAAAAAAAAAGCACAAAAAGACAATAAAATGGGTGAGTGAGAAATGAGTGAGAAAAAAAGCACAAAAAAAGAGGGCACAAATGCGGTGAGCGTGGATCGAACACGCGACCTTCAGATCTTCAGTCTGACGCTCTCCCAACTGAGCTATCCCCGCTTTTGCTGCACTGATTTCATTTAGTTTTACTTGACTGTAATTGATTCCTTACTTCTCCCATCTCAACAGCTCCCAAACATATGGAGACTGGTAGGAGACTTGATTTATGCTTATTTCTCTTGCCAATCGGAAACATCTTGGCGAAATCCTTTGCTCCATTCAGGATGAAATCCTTTGTACCAAGAATAGACAGGTTACAATTTTAATTTAGCATTCAGGACTGAAAACACGTCATCATTAGCAGTTACATGGATTGGGGTTAAGTTAACCTTATTTTCTCCCCATCAACTGTATAACTTAATATAATACAACAGCCACACATTACATGATCTGCAATCTATAATAGGCTAACGCTACAATAAAGGTCAAAACAGACACTGTCACACAGACACAGGCAAAGCAGACACATCGCCTCAAAAAGAAGCAAAGGTCCTGCTGGGCTGGAACATGCTTTACATTTACATCAGTGGCATGGTTGTACTCATAATCGTCGTCGTCGATCAACCTCTCATCTGGTTGTGCTGTGCCGTGTACACAAGAACAGCAGCCATGCTGATGGTGCCATGCCATGACTCTACACCTACCATGGCTTCAGGTCGCCACGGGGGCCCTCGGTCCAGTTGAGCACCTTCTGCCCGGGCTTCAGGAACACGCCCTCGCCGTGCGGCAGCTTCCGCGCCAGCCCGTTCAGGATCTGGTGGAAGGCGTCCCCAGGCTGGGCAGGCTGCGGGAACAGCATGGCCTGCTTCATGGATGGATTCGCGAGGAGCCTCTGCTTCCGGAGGATCACCTCCATCGGTATGGATGTCAGGATGGTGTCCAGCTTCGGGACGTCGTCCTCAGCCACAAAGACACCAATCTCCTCCCATGGGATTGCATCCGCAAAGGGAAGGACAATGTCGCCGGCGATGATTACTGGGATGCAGCCAAACACCACCGCCTCCACCAAACGAGGGCTCCATGGGGCCCAGCCCAGTGGGCACAGGCAGAAGACGGCACGCTGCATGTCCTCATAGTAGGTTGGTGGGTGGTCCGTTGAGATGTCGAATAGCGGGTTGTTCTTGAAGTTCTCCCATACGGATGCACGGGCGCCCCTGCATTGTACATAGTAGGTACATCAGGACTCTTGATTCAACGGTTCATTAAGGCTTCTTGTTACGGCGTGTAATTAAAGTGTGTACCTTGCATAGTAACCACCCTCAGGATCATTTGCAGTGTCATAGAATAAACCACGGAAATAGACAAAGATCGACCTAGGGGTCCCTGGGGGAACAAGATGGGTTTTCATCTTCTGAGGAGGAGCATACGGCGGGATGGTGATGGAGCCTTCCTTTAGGCAAACATGATCCTTCTGCCCAAAAGTCTGGACCAGTGTAGCACGACGAAGCAATGGAAGGACTCCTCTCTCGATAGCCTTCTCTTCCTGAACAATGGGTATTTTGAGCGACATTAGATGAATGATCCTATGGGAAAATATGAATAGAAGGACAGAAAGATTGTGCATCACAAAATGATTGGTCTTAAATTCCATCTTATGAGTTTCCAGGCTAGGTTTATTCCACATTGTATTGGCAATACATCCGAGGATTCATGATCTATTATTATGGACCTACAACTCACCTGGTAATGGAAGCATGCACCAAAGTCATGTGGCACAACAAAGAAGTGATCTGCTCCCTCTGTCCTGTTCCAGTATGGCCAACGATTGGAAATGAACTGAATCGCGCTTCTCATTATTCGTGGAGACTTGAAGGGCAAAGGATGACCCCATGGTGTGAGATCACATGTGGTGTATACTGGAGTATAGAACCAATCAGCTTCTTCTGGATTTAAAGTCCGGATTGCACTAGACAGTACGAAGCGGTGCATGAAGATCTCTGCAGCAAACATGTGGCTGAGACACCTAGAATCTTTAGCCACCATCTTCTTGTTGTACTTGGTCGGCAACTCGTAGACATACACCTTGAGCCTCCCAACGGGATCATCTTCGAGCACATCACCAGCGCTTCCTGAAATTAATCAGTATTGCAAAGAAAACTTGAGAATTCTAAACCGTAACACCACAATCCTAACTCCAAAGCCATTCCACTTTTGCGGAGATGCATAGTTGAAGCTATACTAACCAGTAGCCGCAGCACAGAGTTCACTATGAATTTCAATGAGCCTTACAATAATTCAAAAGTTTACTACTGGTAAGCATGATTAATTTTAGTAGGATGTAGCTATATTGGGTCAAGAAGGTCAGTATTTTTAATTAGTGAACTTCAACCCAAACGGATAGATAATTCATTAATTCGTATTGTGGATTTGTAGTATCAAGAAGGTCAGTATTTTTAATTAGTGAACTTCAACCCAAAAGGACAGATAATTCGTATTGTAGATCTGTAGTACCTCGATCCGGTCAACTAAAGTTGAGGTTCCAGACATGATTTTTTGACTTGCTTGTATGTATATCAGTTCCGCTGTCTGAAACTTCATCTTCTAATGACCGGAGGGAGTAGCTATTAAACATTCAGTTAAGTTTCTAATCTGTACTGTTTTCTACTGCCAGAGGTGCCCTTGCTGATTTAGTAAAAGGTTTGCTACTTCTACTCGACATGACCTTGGGTTTAGGCATATATTATTACCCATTGCTTCAGATGCACATAATGTGAGAGCACGCAATGCAGTATGCAGAGAAGACACACTGTCACTAAGTTGACGGGTCTTGATGCACGTGCAACTGTCAATTGTGTCAACCCAGCCGGGTGGATGGGATTTCATCATGCACAGTGAGCAGAACTGACAAGGAATCATGGACTAGGCGAAGGAAAGCGTAGAACCGCCAGAGCCAGGAACGGCAGATCTGTGCCCGCCCGCTCGTGTGGCCAAGGCTGCTGCGGCGGCGGCGGCTTCATAGGGTTCCAATTACAATCGCGGCAGCAGATCCATTTCAAACTCCAACCACCAACGAACGCGCGTCGAGAAGCAGGAGAGGGGGAGCGAGCCAATGCGTAATCTGAGCGTGGGCGCGCGAGCAACTGAGCAAGAGGCCGGAGGAAAGAGGGAGGAGAGCGAGCGGGGCGAGGCCCGGCCCGGGCGGCGTACGTACCTTCGATCCGCTCGGTGTCTTGCGCCCTGGCGACAGCGACGGCGTCAGAGCAGGCGAGAAGCAAGACGGCGAGCGCGGCGGCCATCGCTCGCGCGCTCCCCGCCCCCGTCCCCATTAGTCGCCCGCCCGCCACCGCCACCCTCCGTCGCGTCGGCACACGAGGGAACGGGGAGATCGAGGCGGAGGATGGGGGCAAGGCAACCGACCGGGGAAGCAGCAGGAAGCTCGTGGGATTGATTGCTGCTGCTGTGAAGGCAGGGACAGGGACACCCGGACAGTGAGTGAGGCCGAGGAGAGGAGAGGAGTCAAAAGGGATGGGATGGCACGGCACAGGTGTGGGAGCGAGGGAGCGGCGGAGTGGGCGAGTGGCGATGATGGCGGTGGCTGCTTGCGGGCCGTCGCCGTCAGTGACGAGGTGTCGGTGGAGGTGGAGAGGACAGCAGGCAGGCAGCAGAGGACGGACGACGAGGTGGTGGGTGCCAGGTTGCCATCATCGAGTCGAGAGTACTCCTACGCGCCATTTTGACAAGTCACTACTGCCTGCCTGTCAGTTAGTGTTTAGATGGGTCTAATCTTTGTTTTGTTTTGCCCCAAGAGAATCCATGGAGTTTATTTATTTGTTTATGGAAATTGTAGGGTGTTTTTTGTCGTAAGAGCTGTCCGATCAGCATCATTACTATGATTATGGCTGCTAATATTATGGCTGCATCTTGATGGTGAACTACATACAGGGTGAATTTCTAGTAAGCTCGTGGCACCGGCATGAATAAGATGGCGTCGGGTGAATGAGGTTAGTGAAACGGAGCGATCGTCGTCGATCAAAGGCCACCGGAACGGGGGTTATTATCATATCATTTCACGCGCTAGCTGCTGCTGTGTTTCTGTGCTCAATGGTAATCCAAATATCCAACCCACCCATCCCTTTCTTCCTTTTCTTTGGTATACCAGGAGTACCAATAACTAGTAATCGCAGTAGCTGCTGCCTGGTGTCACTGTTAACACACTGTCGGTGCAGCACTGCCGCTGGGACCTACTGTACTAACATGATTGATATTCATCCATGATGCCGCCTGCCGTTGCTCGTCTTCACCTTCTTTTTCTTTGCGTGTTCCTTCGGCACAATAGTACACAATTCATGCATTCTCAGATCAGCATTCCATTGTTCGTATCAACGCTCAATCAGTTATTCAGACCTTCAGATTTTTTTTAGTCCAGGTGACTTTCCAAAAAAAATGACTCTGCATGAGGATCTTCGAAGACTTTCTTAAAAATCTATACCTACTTAATAAAAAGAGAAAAATTTCGCCTCTCCACCCTTTTTTTTCTGCCTGCCTCCTTTCATGGGCCTAAAACTGTATGTTCCTGCCTTCTTCCGCGGGCCTCAAACTGCATGGGCCTGCTCTACGCTCGCTGTCTCGCGTAAATGCGATGCGATGCGATGGGCCGGGGCAATGAAATTTCTGGTTCCACCTTTTTTTCCACCGCTGTTTTCATCGGCCCGTGCGCCCACTCTACGCTGACTGAGTCCGACGCAATGCGTAGCGTACGTACCGAAGGTAAGCTGCGCGCGAAGGCGGCGCGAGGCTGCCTGGCCACAGACGCGTCGGCGCCGCCGGGTTCTGCCCGCGTGCCCGCGGCCGGAGGCTGGCGGAGCTTGCACCGTGCCCGGAGGCCGGCAGAGCCCGCACCACGCCTTGCCTCGCACGCGGCCGCATGCCAGTGGAGGAGATCCTCCCCTCACCCGCAGTCGGCGGTGGCGGCTCCCCGCGACCACGTCCTGCCTCGCCCGTGGCCATCCCCGTGCCTGGACGACGACGCCGGCGCAGGAGTGTCGCCGTGGCTGCCGAGCCGCATCAACAGCGCGCTGCCCGCCTACTGTGCCGCCGAGGACGGGAGAGCACGGAGGGCGCGGCGATGAGAGAGCACGGGCGGTCTGCCCGCCGTCGAGTCGCTCCACCTCCGCCTCCTCTGTAGTCAAGGACTCAAGGACGACTGGCGATGGAGGACGGCCAGTAGAAGCAAAGCTTCGCACAGGACGGGGAAACAATGTCTCCAGCTTCGATTGGCGCTGTGGAGCAGTGGGATGGGTTCGCGTTGTGTCTGCGATTCCAATGAAAAGAAAATTGGGGCGAGATTCTCCACCCATGGTGGTGGATTTGGGCAGCGGGAGGTATTGCAGCATGAAGAACAGAGGAGGGAGATGGATGAGGCAGAGAGAGAGCAATCGGAGGGGGAAAATGATTAGCGAGCACTTAGAGTCCATGGGGACTTAATCTGTAGTACCAAATTAAGAAGAACCCCAACCATGGCCATCGATTTGGGGCAGCTAGCTCCAACGCCATGAGAGAATGTAAGAAGGGGGAGGAAGCATAGCTTGAGGAGCTAGAGATGGAGTACGGGAGGGAGGGAGAGAGCGTGTGTGTGTGCGTCAAGGTGGGAGAGATTGGGGAGGGAGGGAGAAAAAAAAAAAAAAAAAAAAATCCTATATGTGTGTGATATGGAAGATGAGATAAAATATGAATGAGTGCATGAGAATTGGGTATAGAACAAATAATTTTGATGATCACGATGAAATATTTCTTTTAGAGGATGCATTTAGAGTATGATGAACGCGGATAGGAACTGTGTGGTGAGTGAAAAAAAAAGTTTGGTGGCGCGTGGATTTTGCGATGGGTGGCGGGCGGCCTCCGTGGTGCCTTCCCTCCCGAGAAGCAAGTATGGATGAAAACGGATCGGATACGAACGAATATTTCTAATATCATATTTGTTTTCATATTTCGCGCTCGAATTCGATTCGAATACGGATAGTGTCAACCATGCCGGATAAGATATAATTGGATATCGACCTCATAAATATGTGATTTGATTATCCTGGATACGGCCCCATGAATAAAAACCCCTCTAAACGAATTTGATCTCGAATACGGCCGAAAAATATCTGTACCATTTTCATCCCTAGAAGCAAGGGAAGGGTGGTTTGTTTGGGTGATCGGTTCTATTGGAGACAAAAACCGGAAGTTGAAGCTGAAGACGATGACCGAATTTGAAGATGAGCATATCAAATTTGAAGATGAATTGAAACACATAACGTGTTAGTTAAAATAAATATCAAACCAAAGTCGTAAAAACTAACCCTACAATTAATAGATCACGTGTTCCGTTGCAACGCACGGGCATTTTTAGTAGTAGTAAAAAAAGTCTCACTTTGATTTGTTAGTGACTTGACTTTCTTTAGTCAAACACACGCACATAAAAGTCCCTAAAGCCAAACACCCCTCAACGGTGTTTCCTCTCACAATGAATCAACATCACCCATCATCATCATCTATCCTGTTCTCCTCTCTCTCTTCTTCTCCCATGTGTATGGGTGGATCAATCTGGCATGCTAGACCTCCGCCATTTCGCCGCCTCGTCTGCCCAGTGCCGTCCTTCAGGTTAGGTGCCCCCGAGCCTCCCATACATCTCGTCTTATCCAATTGTTGGTCGTTGACCTTCCCATAATCATTCGTCACGGCCGGCCTGCCTGCCGAAATGCTTTGTCACCGGCTTAGCTCGCCGCCTAGTGCCATTGTGCCGTTTTTTTAAAAGAAAGTGCCATTGTGCCTTTGTCATCTGCGTAGTGTCTGTCTGTCCTGCGCAGACGGAGTCAAGACTGAACTTCATGCGTTGCGGATACAAACAATGGCCCTAAACCGAATAGACAAACCATGCATGCATGTTTACGATTTCTCCACCATGATTTCTGTCTGACATCTCAACTGCAAGCAGATGGAGGGTAGTACAAACAATGGCTAATGCATGGCTTAATAATGCTAGCTATTCCTTTTCTTTTCACAACAACTAGTGTTAGGGTCAAGTCTAACAAGTACTGTCAAACTATATTTATTCATATTTCACACATATATTAGAGTAGTTTCTACAACCAACTGATAATACTTAACTGTACTATGTAGGGATAAATTATTGGTCATTTGGTCAAGGTACAATGTCAGGAACCTTCCCAAATCCTAGTACAACCTATACAAGTTAAGAAATGACTACTCCCTCCGTCTCATGGAGTTCGTCAAGTTTTGACTTTTAAACTTCATGTTTGACCATCCGTCTTATTCAAAATATTTATGCAAATCATAAAATAAATTAATCAAGATTCAAGTATCTTCATTGATAAAATAAGTCTTAACAAAATAAATTATATTTGTGCAAAAAATTTGAATAAGATGAAGATCGAATAAGATTTAATACCTAATCCGGGATGACAAACTCACTAGGACGGAGGGAGTAGCTCATAACCTCATTGGCGGGAAAAAAGAAAAGGGGACGTGTTGATGTTGACACCATTTCTAACCCTTCTAGCAACCACTACTTATATATTATGCTAACAACCAACAATCTTTCTTTAGGTTACTGTGCTCACGTCGCGACTTCCTTGAGAACTCAGCAACATTCAGACAAAGACCTGCAGCGACATGCTGCCCTGATAAGTCATCAGCCATCAGCAAATCGGACAGGCTTCCCGATCATCTTGCTTCAAAAAGTAGTTTCACCTTTGCATTAGATGATGAAAGGGAAGCAAAGGCAACCAAATCTTGCAGAACAAACACGTTGTCGGTCCATGTGCAGTATATATGGCAATTGTCAGCTCCATCAGGAGGATAATGAGATGAAATCAGACATTCAGGGTGAGTAAAATGCTGTAGTTTTTGACTATGGTATATCCACATGATTGACAAGGCTGACATTCTCATCACCTAGTGAAAGGGGCAAGAAAAAAAGAGAGAAATGAAGAGATGTGTATAGTATAGCAGCTATAGGGTAAGAAGAAAGAACATACAAAAATGTACATTTGGCTTGTGGTCAGCACTATGCAGCCATGGTAACATAAGGGTGCACGTATGTATATATATCACCATGTCCTCAGTCTTCCTTTTTTCCCAAAAAAAAAGGTCTAGTAATATGGCAGGCAGATGCTACCAAGGCTTCAAGTCGCCTGGCGGTCCTGCGGTCCAGTTCAGGACCCTCTCCCCGGGCTTCAAGAAGACGTTGTCACCATGCGGGAGCTTGCGTGCGAGCCCGTTTAGGATCTGGTGGAATGCATCTCCCGCCTGAGCAGGCTGGGGGAACAGCATGGCCTGCTTCATCGACGGGTTCGCGAGGAGACGCTGCTTCCTCAGTATAACATCTGTTGGAATGGACGTCAGAATGCTGTCTAGCTTCGGCACATCCTCCTCGGCGACAAACACACCGATCTCCTCCCACGGTATGGCGTCCGCAAAGGGCAGGACAATGTCATCGGCGATGATCACAGGGATGCAGCCGAAAACCACAGCTTCCACCAGCCTGGGACTCCATGGAGCCCAGCCCAATGGGCACAGGCAGAACACTGAACGCTGCATGTCTTCATAGTAAGTCGGTGGGTGATCGGTCGAGATGTCAAAGAGCGGGTTGTTCTTGAAGTTCTCCCAGACTGATGCACGAGCACCTCTGTAGAATATGCAGAATGGTCACAGATCAGACCCAGGATGCAGTATTGCAATGACTGACTGGGGAAAAAGAGGCAGACATTGAGGGAAGCTGCATCACTTGCAGACAGAAAGATGATTTACCTCGCATAGTAACCACCCTCAGGATCGTTGCTAGTGTCATAGAACAGACCACGGAAGTACACGAAGATGGACCGAGGGGTGTCTGCAGGGATAAGGTGAGCCTGCATTTTCTGGGGAGGTGCAAATGGTGGGATTGTGATGGACCCATCCTTCAGGCAGACATGATTCTTCTGTCCAAAGGTCTGAACCAGTGTAGCACGCTGAAGCAAGGGAAGGATTCCCCGTCCAATTGCTTTCTCTTCCTGAAAGAAAAATTAAGCATTTGTGTCACAGAAATATCGAGATGTTGGAACAGCCAGTAACGAAAGGTGCCAACTGGAAGTTTGGCAAGTTGCTATTTCTACTAGGCGGTCAGTTAATCAGTATGGCAACTAACAAATTTTCCAACCTGGGACATGTTTCTTCTACAAGAGACAAAGAACATGTGTAGCCTGAATTAGTCTATTCAGAGTAGTTCATTCATAGTGAAACGAGCATCTTGATGCCCACAATGCCCCATGTTCTGTGACGCAATTAGAAATGTCACACTTGTTTCAAATGCTGGTATTCGGTACTTATCTATTACTGCTTGGCATCTAATCTTTATTAGTGGAAGCATAAATAAATGCACGCTTACAGCTACTTCATGTACTGGTGGTGTTTGTACCTGATAATGGAAGCAAGCACCAAAGTCATGTGGTGTGACAAAGAAATGATCTGCACCCTCTGATCTGTTCCAGTAAGGCCAGTTGGTGGCAATCAGCTCGATTGCGCTGCGCATCATGCGAGGAGATTTGAAAGGAAGGGGAAGACCCGAAGGAGTCAGATCACATGTGGTGTATACGGGCGTGTAGAACCAATCTGCTTCCTCAGGATTAAAAGTTCGACAGCGCTTGACAACAGGAAGCGGTGCATGAAGATCTCCGCGGCAAACATGTGGTTAAGGCACCTAGGATCCTTCTTCAACAGTTTCTTGTTGTATTTACTGGGGAGATCATAGACGTAAACCTTGAGCCTCCCAACAGGGTTATCTTCTAGCACGTCACCAGCACTTCCTGCATTTTTATTGGCCACAGCATTACGGCTTTGCACAAAGGTAGGGAAAAGAATATACTTGGTCTTAGAACCATGCTAGGGATCACAGGATCATAAAAGTACAATGAAATGATCGAAGGAAAGTATGCTAGGTACTAGTAAGCCATATATAGGTCTAAACTCTAAAGTGAAATTTTGCACCAATGCTAAGCTGAACAAATCATGACTGTCATCATGAGTCAGTTATTGCTCAGTGATTGAGTAGGATTCTATTTGTCCAAGCCTGACGAACTACTAACAGAAGAGGTATAGAAATTGTAGTTGAGGATGATAGAACATAGGAAATAAGCATCATATTGCATTCTTCATTTTCCACGACAGACTAGAAAGGTGCATGAGCCAGTCAGACAAAATAAAAAATACTGAGCGGGAGCAGCATGTCAAAAAAGTGTTTTTTCGGTGCTAATTTTCGCGAAAGCCGGATCAAATAGCTATGAATACAACAGCAAAGGATGGGACCTGCATTTAGTTTATCTGTAACTTATTAGCATACCAAATTAGGATTGAACTTCAATGAATTTAGGATTCAGAATCCAGAGGCCTGACAGGTCAACTGCCACACTAATCGACGCCAAAATTCTTGCTTTACCAAATCATCATTACTACCAAGTGCACAACAAACAGAGCAAGCAGATTGAGTTCTACAAACTGACAAGAAGCAAGCGCAAGGAAATGAGAGGTCCACCATCTCTCACCTGAGATCCTCTCTGTTTGGTGACCCTGCTGGACGGCCTGGGCCTCAGCCCCAAGGAAGAGCGCCGCCGCCGAAGCAGCGGCAAGAATGGCGACGGCCAAGACCCACCGCCTCATCTTCTTCTGGATCCCTCCCCTCCCCTCCCCACGAGACTGTTCTTCCTCCTCTTCCCAGCGAGCACCCGCTGTTGTCTGTCTGTGTCTCTCGTCTCCTCCCCCAGAGCCAAACCTCTCCCCGTCTGGCTGGTCTGGTCTAATGAGCCAGGCAATCCCAGGGGGTAATTAAAGAAGCAGAGATCCCGGCCAACGGGAAGCTTTTCGGCCAATTCTTTCTCCTACCAAGCGGCGTTTGGTGGGAAGCGAGAAGGTGAGCGGTGGCTTTCCTAGGCTTCCTTCCTCCTTCCTCCAACGCGCACACCCACAGCACAGCAGAGCTTCAGCTTCAGGAGGACGGAGGGTCTTGTTCTAATATACCACTTGGAAGGATGAAAGGGATGAGCGAGAAAGGAGGGTTAGGAAGGCTGTCAGCGGCGGATTCTTCTCCTCTTTTCCTCCTGCTTTCCTAATCTTTTTTGCGCGCGCGCGCGCACACACACACACCAATGATGAGCTGTAGTCGTCCTCCTCCTCCCCTAATAGGCTAATAACTAATGTTATTGTGCGCCATGACCATGAATGGAGGTTTGGTGAGGGGCTTGCCTCCGCATCAGATGTCAGGTTTCTTTCCTTTTCCTCCCTTCCTGTCCTGATTTCACCAAACTTGGACTGGACCTCTCACTTGTCATCTTATATACCTTAATTAACAAACAAAACCTCAGTTGATTTCTTCATTTCGTCAAGAGAAGAATTGCATTTCACCACTGACTAATTTCCTGTTGCTGTCAAAACTCCCCTCCTCCCTGCATCCCTATCGCCATGGTGTGTAACAGTAACGCTCTGCTTGTGCAGTCATTTTCAGTTCCTTTTCACCCTCTGTTCCAACTTCCAAGCAATGTTTTTATTCCCCTCTCTTTGAAAGAAATGTGGAGCATGGTGAGTGGTGAAGATACTGTTCCCTTGCACATGGGGCATGCAATGCATCCATGAATGAATATGTTGGTGCCCTGTCATGGCTCAGCATGACTCTTGAGGTGTTTCTTTTCTTTTTTTCTTCGGTGATGATACTTGCAGCAAAAATTAAAGCAGCAGCCCGCGTAATGCTCGCCTTCTTTTCGTTTAACTAACAAAACAAAACAACTTTTTTTGTACAAAATTTAGTAAAGTATAACAAAAAAGAGGCAAGAAAAAAAAAGGGGAGCATTGGGTGCTTGTGGAACGAACGAACGAACGAACGTTGATGGCGTAGCGGATTTTGCGGAAAGGGATTAGCAAGCTGCTGCTACGACTATCCGGAGGGATGGGTTCGGTACACGTTTATCATACTGTAGTACTACTAGGGTTGTTCGATTATTATTGTTGGGAAGCAGGATGAAACCGGGTCCCATGCATCCCAGTCCAGGGCCAGGAAATCCTACTGCAACTGCAAGCAATCCGGCGCTGCTCGTCAACAGCATGACAGTGGCAGCATGATGATGGGAATGGGATTCCCTTGCCTTGCTCGTAGGGTAGGGAAGAGACGCGTCGTTTTTCTTTGTTAGTTGATCTCAATAATCTCATCTCCCTGCTTTGTTAGTTAGCTGCTCCTCCGAATTGTCACAAGGAACACGAGACAAATTAAAGAAAAGCTCCACAGCGTTGGAGGGCTGGACTGGCTGGCTTCGTCGTTGGTCCGACCGGGGATACAGTAGCATATCTTGATTTGTTTTGCACGTACGCATGCATTCCTTTGTTGGTTTGTCTGCCTGATCTCTTCTCTGATGAGAAAATTAGAGTAACCTGTGCGTGCTGTAACATTCGTACACGGTTGACTGAGTTTCGGTCCAGTCAGTCAGTCCAAGGCTAGCTGTCGGTGGCGTGTGAAGCGAAGAAGACGGAAGAGGCCTGCAGGCGCGTGGCGTGGTTGCCACTGCAGCAAACGCAATGGCGCTGCGTATGGGTACAGTATGTGGTGCCGGCGGTCTGCCGGAGCATTAACATGGAACAAGAAGCACTCACTCCTACACTCATAGTTAGGCAGGCAGCAAATCAAATTAAACTCGTCGTCCAGTTCAGGAATCAGGACAGGATAGATGCTGATGAGTCAGGCCTTGTTTCTGCCGACTCTCCTTGGACCTAAACACTTGTACTCCTGCTAGAGAAGTGGTTGGTCAAGCGCGTCATCATCGGTTCCAGGTGACGACAAGTTTATAGCCCGGCCGTTCGGTCGAGGCGGAGCAGAGCGGCAACGGCGGTGGTGGTGTCCGATCCGAGTATCCGACGCCCGCCGTACGTACCAAACGCGGAGACGGGAGGTGGCTTGGCTGGTGAACACACCACGTGGTGGCCAGCTCGTCTGGGTCGGTCTGGCATGGCATGGCCATGGCGGCGGCGGTGGGCATGCAGACAGACGTACGCGGACTCGTTACGGACGCGTCGATCCGGCCAAATAAACACCCAGCTAATATACTCCTGCTTCAAACGCGGAATTAATCAGGCGGTGTATAGTGCTGCGGCTCTTTTTAATTAATTACTAACAACCTGTTAAGATTGCGTTGCGCGCCTGCGCCGATGAACAAACGAACCACTACTAGTCCGCCCGGCCGTCGGAGCGTTGCCTAACTGTCTAGTTCACATGTTCAACGCGCCAGGGTCAGGCGGCCAGCTAGCAGCGTCGCCGTCCCTAGACCCCAGGTTGTTCATCGACGTTTTGGTGGACGGGGAAGAAGGCGAACCTCGTGCCTTCGTGTCCAAAGTCAACGCGCCCGATTGACTTTGTTTTAAAAACAATAGCAATGACATTTTTTTATGTTAGACACAATTCAAATTGCATCTTTTTTCAAGCAAATTAGATGGGCCGGCCTCTCATGCCATTTGGTGCTGGGCTGTTAATACTTAATACACAGAGGGCTTTCGGGCCTGGCGGTCGTGGCTGCATTGGTTCCTCGTCGTAGCCTCTCACCGTCAACTGAGATGATGGGCGGCATGGGCCGGCCTCGCCATCGCGCTCGCTCCGCTGGCTGCTGTTACTCACGTCGCCGTCATCTATCCGACTGTCCATCTCGAAAAAGGAACGCAAATATCACGTCGTCCGTCGTCGTCGCCTCTCACTTGTGGAGATACAAATACAAAAATTGATTTATTTTCGTACACAAAAACTAGTCAAATTCAGGAGCATTTGTTTTTTTAAAGAAAAGAATTGAGATATGTCTATTATTCTTGTACAGTATATAGCGGTGCGTCATACATGAATCAATCAGTCGGTCCATCACGTCATCGTCGCTTGATCCATCGTCCGTGCAATCGAGTTGGTTGATCGTTGGAAAAAGGCAATTCTAGAAAGAAGAAGAAAATTGATTGAAGAGACGACCTCGCCCAGCCGCGACGACGTGGCCCGTTCCGGGCTTCCGGCCGCACGCCCCGGCCTCAGCGGTGCCGATGCGAAGCACGCACGGGAGTGTCCGTGACCGTGGAGAGTGACCGGGCGGTGGTCGTCGTCGCTGAGGCGTGCGGTACTGGCAGTTGGCAGAGCAACAGCTAGCAGGCGACACGGCACGGCACCGCGGTCTGGTCCAGACTCCACAGTCCCCGCCCGTGCTCGCGGACGGAGACGATAGATGCATGGCAGGGCCGGAAACAAGACGACGACGACGACTGCGCTGCGTACGTCGTCGTCTCGGCCGGCTCACACATAGTAAGGGGCCAAACCAAACCAAGAAGAAACGGGCGCGTCAGGACAAGCACAAGCAGGACTAGCAGTAGCAGCATTATTGGTGCACCGTGCATATCATCGGCAGTCCGATCGATCCCGAGCCACACCTGCCTGTAGACTGGTTGGGTAGCCTCGCCGTCGGTCGCTGTAGCAGCTAGCTGCCTGGTAAGTGGTAGCCATTCGTCTCCACAGCCACAAGTTCAAGTTGCTACGATGCGAGCCTGCGACTTCGTGCTCCCTCAGTCCCTCTCTTCTCCCGTCCTCTGCACCACCTTCACTTGAGGCTAAATATCATCTCTCTCCCCGTCCGCCCGCACCTGCTTGAGTTGAGACGCCGGCCCTGTCCCCCCTTTGCGATCGAGCGAGCTGAGGAGGAGGACAGGAACAGGAAGGTCGGAGATCGATGGCGAACGCTGGCGGCGGAGCGGCTGGGGAAGGGGAGTGGCTCAAGGTCGCCCAGCTCAGGACCCTCGTCCAAGCGCAGGACCCTCGCGCCAAGGTCAGTGGTCGGTCGCCGACTAGTTCCTTCCTCCGCTTCATTCTGTTTGCGCGGCCACTAGTGCCATCGATCCTAGCTCATCAGTATAGTATAGTAATGGTCCATGCTCTTCAGCTCGATCCTTCATCCTTGAGCACACTAGTGTTTAGAAAAAAAAATGTTTGAGTTGACAATTGACATGCATCTGTAGGAGTACTGTACGTGCCGTGTACTATATAACCGTCTATCGTATCATTTTCACGGTCCTATTTTTGCTTTTCTGTTGACGTGAATTATAACCCACGAAAAGAAAAGTACAGACCGTCACACTTCTCTGCGTTGGAGAGATTGTGTGTTACTAGTTTACAGTGTTTAGACTACCTGCAGCGGCATTCTGTAAAGGCACGCTAAGGCCACGCTGTACATGATAGCGTACTGCACGAGCTGCAGCGGGGTACGGGAAGCTCCGCGCTATGCTTCTGTCCACGGGAAGTATGGCGCCTGCTTTGCTCTGTACCGTAACACAGTGGCGCAGTACTTGCCCACTCTGGTGCTTGCATGCGTGTGGAGAGAGAGCATGCAGTGGCGGGCCCCATGAGTGTAGAACTAAAAAGTGTTATATAACTCATAAACCAAAATACAAAATTAAATTTCAATTACACCATTAAATTTATTTCAATAAATCCTTCAAAACTAGATGTCACATGGATATATTTAGATAACATTACAAGTAAGCCCCCACTAACGATAGTTGGTATATAGTAGAGATATAAAAGGAAGGATGAGTCTACGGGAAGAAGATCTTGTAAAAGAGGAATCTTGATGGTAGGGCGTATAGAGTAAGTAAATAGAAAAACATGAGTCTTAGTCTTATTACTCCTGTCCTATGAAGAATGATTAAAAAAATACTCGTCAAATATTTGAATCCATGGTAATGTTTTCTATACATCCACACTCAAACCTAATAGTTTTACTTTAACCCGATCTAGACCAATTTTGTTACAAAGATAGTGTCCCGATTTTGCCATCGAGGGGTGGGTGTCCTGTCGCTTTTACAATTATACCAGTCGTCCAAATACCGGTAACTAAGCACATCTTCGTCTATACTAGCTCGAAAACGATGCATGCCCCCATCGTCGTCACATGCTTTCACTGTCTACGTAATATAACTGCTTTAGCTATTACAACTATACCAGTGATCATTCAGCTCCTCCTAAAATATCTGGCTCCTCATGTGTGGTGCCCGAGCAACTTCTCTAGTGAAGTTAGAGCTATTTTGTAAAACGTTTGACAATTAAAAACGGCTTCAACGATAGTTTTTACTTAATTCATCCTAAATTACGAGACATTTGACTTTTTGACACCAAGTTTAACCTCTCGTCTTCTTTAAAAACTTGTGCAAAATCTAATTTATTTTCTCGTGGCTTGGTTTATTAATAAAAGTTCTTCATGAATGACTTAAATTTGACTAAGTTTACACAATTTTTTGAAAAAGATGAGAGGTCAAATTTAGACTAAAAAATAGTCAAACGTTTTGTAATTCAGGATGGATGGAGTAATAATTTAAATTAACGCACCCCTAACTGACCTTCAAATGCAAATGCAAATTGAAGTGAATTCATATAACTATATAAAAAAATTGAAGCCAACGAATTGGATTAACGCACGATAGATGGATGGCACTTCTGGCAGGAGGTGGACAACCTGACGCTGCGTCGGTTCCTGCGCGCGCGCGCGACCACAACGTGGACAAGGCCGGCGCCATGTTGCTCAAGTTCCTCAGGTGGCGGGCGGAGGCGGCGCCCGGCGGCTCCGTGCCGGAGGAGGCCGTGCGCGGCGAGCTGGAGCAGGACAAGGTCCACATGGGCGGCGTCGACAGGACCGGCCGACCCATCATCGTCTGCTTCCTCGCCAAGCACTACTCCGCCAACCGCGACATGGCGGAGTTCAAGAGTACGTCACAATGCATCTCCTCTGCAGTCAGCACTGCACACACACTGCACTATTTTGCCTTGCTTCTTCATCAAAATGCACTGCACATACATTCATTTCGTGCGTTCGGAGGCTTTTAATTTCTTGGCTGTTCAATGAGCTAGTGCGTGTGTTCTTGTGCAGGTTTTGTGGTCTACTTCTTCGACAAGATCTGTGCCAGGTAAATTAAATTGCAGCGTGTGTATCTCTCTATATGTCCAGCAATGGGGCTTTGCATATTGCTCAGAGTCATAGTCATCAGCGTGAAAAGGAAACACAAATAATGCGAGAGAGAAAGTACTCACGGAAGCGATTTTTTCATTTAAGTGAAATGAAATACCGTCATATATACATGCAGGATGCCCAGAGGCCAGGAGAAGTTCCTGGCCATCGTGGATCTCAAGGGCTGGGGCTACGCAAACTGCGACGTCCGGGCCTACATCGCTTCCATTGAGATCATGCAGGTGGGTAGGCTAATTGCTTCTCTTCATGGAAGCTTGCTTGCTTGCACACAATCAGATAACGACGACGGTTGCTCAACTGCCTGAGTATATATGCCAAATCGATCGATGACTGACACCCTCGATCGTCGATGGCGCAGAACTACTACCCGGAGCGGCTGGGCAAGGCGCTGATGATCAACGTGCCCTACATCTTCCTCAAGGTGTGGAAGACCATGATCTACCCCTTCATCGACGCCAACACCAGGGACAAGGTGATATGTCGCTAGGAGCTAGTTTGCTGCTTCTCTGAAAGAAGAAGCTGTATCTGTAATGTATTCAGTACGAGCTGATTATTATTTGCCTAATAGCTGCCCCGTTGCGTGCATTTGCAGTTCGTGTTCGTGGAGGACAAGAGCCTACGGGAGACGCTGCGGCGGGAGATCGACGAGAGCCAGCTCCCGGAGTTCCTGGGTGGGAAGATGCCCCTCGTCTCCCTCAAGGACTACGCCCAGCAGCAGCCTCAGCCCGTTTGCGAGTGAGTCTGTCAGTTATTAAAGATGGCTTTACCGGTGATGACGTGAGCGAGCCAGCCCAAAGCAGATTCGATCTTGACTAGCCACTACAGCCTATACAAGGGAGAGGAAAGTATAGGCCATCTAGTAGATACTAGTGATAACCTACTAGTACTCCTGCAAGCCTGCAACGGTGGTGTAAGTGTAACAGACTAACTGTAACTGCAAAATGCAGCTCTGCTCTACCTGCTCGCATTATTCTCCGCTAGCCGAACTCGGTGATCATCATATTCAGCTGCAGGTGATCGTTTTTAGTATCTAATATGCAGGTGATCGAAGCTTGTGTCTAAGCGATGTAAGAAAGGAACAACGCCATTAGTTCTTGCAATGCAGCATCTGATCATTTTCCGTTTTTTCAGTAAGCCAGAGTACTGCCACTTTGACGCGGAACGCACGGAATAATGAACTCATCTTTTCTTTTTCAAAGAAAAAAAGACTCGTCTCAGGGTCCAAATTTTCTCACTAATTAACCATACCAGCATGTTTGTATACTAGGAGGACCCTCCGCCGTTCGTTGCTGCGGGGACTCTCTGCGCGTTGTTTTTTTGCGAAAGAAATTAGTTTTAGTTGAATTAATTGTTTGTAATCAGCGCGTTGCTGCGGGAAGAAATTAGTTTTTGTTCAATTAATTCTTTGTAAGCTTGATGATACAGAGAGTTTGTAATAGGATGTATTATTGAACCACAGTTATCCAAGAAGTGAATTGTCTGCAATAGTAACGTGCAGAATTGTGACTTCGATAATGCTCTGGGTGCCAAAATTAGTAGCGTGAGCAGATGAACAATGGCTTTATGATGTCCCCAAGGCACAGGTCGCGAAACATGTGCGCAGTGCAAGGCTAGCTAGCTAGATGAAGAATTCTGCTGAAGGACGGACATGAATTATCCCAGTTCAGCCTGAAATCCTTGATCGAATAGCCTAGCCAATCTGACAGGAAAATCATGTACGCTAATGCAGCAGAGGATAAATTCCTAGTAAATTATTATTGTTATTGACACGAAGTATACTCTTGATTGTACCGTGTTCTAATTCTCAAGCCTGTTGTTACTTAGCCTGAACTTGAAATAAAATTCACAGATTGTGAACACGTGAGTCATAGAATTTGACTTATAAAGGCACCAATGGTCAAACCTAGATTACCCAAACTAAAACCAATAATATCATAAGTCCGGGACGTCATAAGATTAGTTCCCAGCAATCTATTAGGTAAGAACTTATAAAAACAGGAGTAGTGATATTTTATTTGTAATAAAATAAAATTAAGAACATATAACTATTTATTTGATTGAGTTCTTGGTATCTGTTGCAATCGCATTAACTGCATACTCCATGGTTGATGCTGAAAATTATTTGTAATGGTACCTGCATTAACAGTGATTTGAATACAAAGTTAGATATTATATTTGATCGATTTTTTAGTTTTTTTATACTATTTTTTTTGAATCACCTGTCACTGTGTCTTTTGATGTTTTTCCTGAGGATCAAATGTATCCGTCTCTGGTTTAGATCAAGCCTTCTTTTTGCCTGTGAGCTATTACAAAACGGAAATAATGATATATTCTGTGTGGTTAACTTGAAATAATGTAGTGAGATATCTAAATTGGATTAATTTAATTGGAGTATAATAAGGAGTAATTTAATTGGAGAAATAAGTTGGTAGACAATAACCAAGATTCAAACATGTTACATTACTGATTAACTCAAATAGCTAGTTGTTATCCAGTAATTCAATTTCACAAAAGATGCGCCATCTCAACATGTTTTAGTTATGATGGAAGAAAAGATGTTTCATCTGGACATGTTACAGTTGTGATGTAATCAAAGTTTTAACATTCCAGATCATCATCGTTGATTTTCAAGAGTAGGAAGAAAACTTATTTAAATATGGTTGCTAATGAGTAGACAACATTAGTTTAATCTTGATCAGGTATTTAAAGTAAGTATTCCTGAACTTTATGATTAAGGTTCTATAAAGAAAAGGATGATTGAGCTTCCAGGAAAATATGATGCAGGAGTTCATCTCTTGCAGTTATTAAATGATGCTGAAATTATGAAGAATTATTTACCTGTCAGATTGAATATTTCCAGTAGATGTAGGCCCAGGGTCAATTGGAGCCAAGCTGCTGTGAAATGGAACAAATAGACATAAATTTTCATCAGTTATGGTGATTTTATAATTTTAGAGAGTTTTAAAACAGGAATTTCATGATGATACTAACAGTACTGAAGGAACTGAGGCCGAAAAAGGAAAAATGATATTTTACTTTACCATTCTAAAAAAATTGGAATATAATATTTTCAAAATTGTTTATATGGATAACCATCTTGCGACAATGTATGGATCGTTGGGATATATATGTATGGCAAATGCACTGTGGAACCTTAGTGGTAGCAAATGCAACCCTATTTAGAGTAAATATGAGAGATCATCTGTACAGATGACAGTTAATGTGTCAAAAGTTTACCTTCATGTGAGTAGACACAGAAGAGAAAAAGGGAACATAAGACGTATTCAGAGTCAGAGCTCACACACCATGAATATTATGTCAAAAAAGGTTTTCAAATGATCAACTTCTAGGAGATCTGACAACTCGTTCGGTATGAAAACTACGCCTGACTTTTGGAACCCATCAAACCATAATCTTTCAGACCTGAAAATTTGAAGTGTTTAAGTTGATAAGGAATAGATAGTATAGAAAATAAAAAAGGAACAACCACATAAGGACCCAACAGTCATTCAGATAGTATGAGCAAAGAACACCTGGACATTATCTAAAAGGCATGGAACAACTTGAACTTATCTCCTGGTAAGCAAACAAAAAAGAAATAACCATCAGAGCTTAATGATAGAGGAGGCTTACTGCATGAATACAAAACACAGTGTGTGAATTCCCAGACTTTCTCCTCTCCTTCATTTAATTGGCCACCTAATCAAAGTCTCTTATTCACATTGCTTTTGGACTTTGATTCACAACAGTCACGATAGTTGTAGACGACATTCTGAAATTCTAATCCTGATATCGCCAAACCCAAATTGGCTTCTGTGCTGCTCTTCCCTTCCTCTGTTCGGTGAGCTTGTCTGATCAGGAGCCCGCTACGCATGGACCTCGCACACTGGAGCTGATGAGGCTGCTTCCTATTGTCACCAGAACCGAACGCTTTCTTCTCCTACAGCGAGTCAGCGATGGGGATCTGCGCATGGCGGTGACAATCCGGTTCGTGAGACAGGGAGCACGCACTGGACCTTGTGGCATGATGAAGGTAGGAGCTAATTATGGAAAAAAAATAAGAAGCTATAATTAGGTGAACAAAAGTGCAGTTTGATAATTAGAGAAATCCATATAAATTATTTGAGAGTAGAGATTAATCAAATCGGAGGCATGAGGAAACAATACAATATAATATGCACGGATTCTGATCAACAAATAAACAGGAGAAAGATTTGGATCGGCCTGGGGATGTCAGACTCACCAATTCTGCATATAAATCATTCTCAATCAAGGATAGAGGCAAATACTCGCTTGCTTGCATTGATGGTTCAGTAAGCACAAAATTCAAAAACCAAAAGAATAGAAACCTTGCTTTCTGCTGGCCATACTCGAGGAGGAGGGGATGTCGTTGCTGCTGCTAGGATGCGGGAGGGCTCACCGTAGTTCCAAAGTTGCCGACGGGGAGATGGGTTGAAGCCATGGTGGGGAGAGAGGCAGGGGACGCCGCACCCGATGGGGTGGAAGGCCGCTCCTAGTCACGTTGACCGGCCGACGTAGAGCAGAGCGCCGGTACCACCGGAATGGCCGTTGTGCCAAGCTGTGCCCCGCCGAGTCGGGGAAGGGAGGAGCAGGGGACGCACTGGTGAGAGACGGGCGGGGCTGCGTCTTCGCTGCTCTGGGAGGGGCGGGGACACCGTCCCCGCGGGCTGCGATGGCCTCCTGCGGAGTCACTTCGCGCTCGCCGTGCCGGGAGGAGAGGGCCGCGTCGGGCGCTCTGACACCACGTCGGTGTCAGGCCCGGGCAGGGAAGAGAGGCGCGGCCGGACGCGCAAGCTGGAAGCCGCCGCTGGCCGGCCAATCCGCGCTGGCCCTCCCATTAGCACGTGTCGCCGGGATCTGACGAGGCTTGGCCTCCTGCTCCCCTGCACGCCAGCGCGTCCACGCGACTTTGGACCGAGCCGCCGCGCGCTGGTGCCCCGGATGCGGTGGAGGAATGGACTGCCGGAAGATTTGCGATGCCGGCGCAGGAGCAACACCACAACCGGTTGGAGGTGGGTGAGCCGCCGCCGCCGCCGTCTCCAGAGGGGGAGGCCAGAGTAAAGGGGAGGAGGTCGATCCCGTGGATTTATGCCGCATGAACTGAAGGAAGACCATGCGGACCGTCCCATTGGTTTCGTACGGGAAGAGGCGGCAGCTTAGTGGGGAGGAGACGGCGGGTCGCGCGACGACATCGGTGGGCGACGGAAGCAGGGGAAGCGGCGGCGGCCCACGCGACGGCATCGTTGGGCGACGGAAGGTAAACGAAGAGACCGTGTGGTGGGGATTAGGTACTCGGTGGGAAATATAGGTTACTGATGACGGCGCCGCGAGGGATTAGCGAGCAGGGGGGAAACTGAAGGGGAGAGAAACGGCGGCGCGGTTTCGAGGAAGGAAAACGGCGGTGAAGAAAGAGAAGGGGAGAGAACGGCGGCGCGGTTTGAAGCAAGGGGAAGCGTCGGTGAGGAAAGGCAAAGCGGCGGCGGCTCAGAAACGGATTCCACCACCGAGACGGGAAACGGCAGGCACCACTCGGCATCGCGGAATCCGGACCGACGGACGGGAAACAACTCCACGAAGGATTTTCTGGTGACGTGGCTTCACCGCACGCCGGAGAACTCCTAAGTGGGGGTTTTTCATATAGAAGGTTTAGATACGAAAGATCATGCAAATCTTAAATGATAAGCCACAGCCCGTTTGGATACATCTATCGTTCATGCAACAATAATGTCTTGACCGATGGAGTAACACGACGGCCTTGTTGTGCATTCATGACCATTTTGAATCAAATGTTCCTCAGGAGGGATCCTCTGATCTCCCCTAGTTTACGCTTCAGCCGAGAATCATAATCCCTCATGTAAAGAGGCGTCTGCGAGAGATCTTCCGGGATTCACCGGAAAGGGGCCGAGACGCTCTAGGCGAGCGAGCCACCACGCCTCTGCTTGATGGTGACGACCGGGTTGTATACTAGCGAGTAATAACATTTGATCGATATCTTTATCTTTGGGGAGGGCAAATCTTATTGTATAACTGTAATTCCCCTTGTGTGTCATTCGTGGACCGTCATTATAACTCTCAACATTTCTCGCCTTAATACAAAAGCCGCGCAAACCTTTTTGTGTATTCGAGAAAAAAAGAAAAATCATAGCCGAACTTTCTGCGTTTCATTACTTTGTGGTGATGCCCCTTGTGGTTATTGTCAAATCAAAACTGTAGATACTGAAACGCCTAGATATCACGTAAATTTCAATTTAATCTTTGGCGTGCTCGTGGCTCATGAGTTATGGAAGGAGCGAATGCCGAATGTTAGGTGCTTTCCCAAAGACATCGAGTGTAATGTAGGGTCTGTTTGGCATAGCTCAGCTTCATAAGTGAAGCTAATTTTTTATAAAATAGCTTTATGAGCAGCTCTAAACATGAAGTTGAGCTGTTTTAAGTGGACTGTTTGGCATAACAACTTCAAATATCATACCAAAACAGCTTCATCGGGAACAATTACCATAATGCCCTCAAACCTTTTTTTTTTTTCTTTTTCCCCGTCTTCTTCTTCTTCCGAATCGCAAGATCACACCATGGCGCCGCCTCGGCGACCGCACTCACCACTGACCGCGAGTCCACGACCCACCACGGCGGCCCCCCCGCGGTCACGCCCGCGCCCGCGCCCCTCGCTCTCCCGATGGAGGTGGGCGGGAGCCCGACGCCGACGGGGTTCCCGCCCGCGCCCCGTTACATCCCGCGCCGGGCCGCCCCAGCCCTTGCCGGCCCCGGCCATAGGGCGCCCCGCCCCGCGGCCGGCTTCCGCGCCAACTACGCTCCTAAGCCCCGCAAGACGAGACGAGATCCGGCGGCGCGCCCGGCGAGCCGTGCCCGGTGGCCTCTCCCCCTATGCGAAGCACACTCACCCGCAAGCCACGACCACGCCCGACGGCGCGACGGGCGGCCGTGCTTCCGGTTGCCCCTCCTCGGCGAAGCCCTAGCGCCCACGTCGTTCCTCCGTTTGCGGTTCCGCGACGCCTTGCGACCACGCCGGGTCCGCGACAACCCCGACGCGCTCGCCGAGCCGAGCCGCGTCCCACAGCCCGCCGCCCTCGCGATCCAAGGGACGCAGCTTCGAGCACGCCATGACCTCGCAGCCCGCAATGAGCCTCACTAGCAACGCCGTGTTCCGCGCCAAGCTGCTCCTTTCAGACCGTGACCTCGGTGGCGGGTGCTCGCTCGATGGGAGAGAAGGGTCCCACTTTGTGTCAAATGTGGGGGGAGAGGCTGCGATTTTGCAGCTTCATCGAAGGACGCGTTTTCTCTCGCGCGATTTCCTCGTGGAAGCCGACCGCAGAGTTGACCAGAGAGCGAGCCGTTTGGCAATTAAAGTTGTGAAGGCGCTCATGAAGCGGTACCAAAACAGACTTATAGTTTTACCTCGTTTTTGGAAACATATGCAAGCATAGTCTAATTTTATTCGAGTCGTCATGTGGAACACAGGAAACACATAGGTGCAAACGACTGTTCAAATTGAAATAAATATTTTATTTTTAACCTTAGTCTGACGCTAGAAATATTTTTTTTTTTTTTTTTTTAACTTGTGTCAGCGCTGACGTCAGGGCGAGGGGATAGAAATATACACCGCCGATGTTTTATTGGAGTTGGTGTGTAGGAGGATTCCTTTTTCTCCCAGTTGATACACGTAATCGTTCGATTGTAATAAAATTTGTATAAAAACAACAGTCAAACGCTGTGGTCAAACTGCACTAGCAGCCATGGCCCATGGAACCCCGCAGCCGCCGCTGTCACATCATTACTAATAATCTCCTTTATATGATATAAAAACATTGTTAATCTCCTCCCTGTACAGAAGAACACAATTCTAAAAACATAACACCGAAAGCAAAAGTTTTCATTTTAGAGCTTATTGATCCTCGATGCCCCGCTAAACTTGTTGTATTGATTTTTTGGCTATCTTAATACAAATACGTGTAAAACTTTACGTGATCGAGAAGAAAAACAAGCTTAGATTTAAAAAAATTTATAAAAATATTAATATTCATGATTCATGATACCAAATAAATATTATTATAGGGGATTATAATAAAGTATAGCTTATAATCAATTTATTTTATAGCAACTATTAATATTTTTTTCTTAAAGAATAAACCTTTCATATTTAGCACCATTAAACTTTCATAGTTTTATCAGAGCTCAGTTGCATTGCATCTCTCTTTAGACAGTGGTTGGCACGTGGTAGTACTCATCACTCGATAAAAAAAAAAGTTTTGAATCTAGACGAACGTGTGTCTAGATTGGTTTTTTTGGTGAATGGAGTAGCTTCCTCTCTCCAGGACCGCTGTTAACAAAATCCCATGCCCACTCTCGGCGGCACCACTTCGTCGCTCTTCCTCAGCCACCGGCACCGCCTCCTCGCCGTCCGGACCCTCTCCGCCGCCGCCGGATCCTCCTCCATCCCCGTCAAGGTAACCTGGCCTCCTAGCTAGCTGAGCTTCTGCCGTTACGGACTCTGACTTGACGCGTGGATCCTTGCTCTGTTTTTCCTCACGCGCGCGCGTCAGATGGCGCGGTCAGCACTGGACGAGGTCACCAACACCGGCGCCTTCGACAGGTCGCCGTCCACCTTCCGGAGCTCCGTCTCCAGGGACGGCCAGTTCCCTGCCGTGGCCGGGCGGTACCACCTCTACGTCTCGTACGCGTGCCCCTGGGCGTCCAGGTGCCTGGCCTTCCTCAAGCTCAAGGGACTCGACCACGCCATCGGCGTCACGGTAAGTCGCTAACCCTAGCGTCGCTCTCGGCTCTCGCTCGCCGGCGAGCCGGATCTCAGGCTTGGCAGTTCGCTCAGCCATCGATTGATTTCATTTCATTCCCCGTGCCGCGCGGAATTGTAGGCCGTGAAGCCCATCTTCGAGCGGACTAAGGAGACCGACGACCATCTGGGCTGGGTGTTCCCCGCCACCGCCGACGAGGAGCCCGGCGCTGAGCCCGACCCTTTCAACGGCGCCAGGAGCGTCAGGGAGCTCTACGAGATCGCCAGCTCCAACTACGCTGGCAAGCCAACCGTCCCCGTGCGTGAGCCTCTGACTCCAAATCCAAATCCACCAAATTAACAAGCAGAGGATCAGAAGAACAGAGCACCCCGAGCTGATTGATTTCACTATTCCATTGCATGTGTTGCAGGTCCTGTGGGACAAGCAGCTAAAGACGGTGGTGAACAACGAGAGCTCCGAGATCATCCGGATGCTCAACACCGAGTTCAACGACATCGCCGGGAACCCCGGGCTGGACCTCTACCCGGCACACCTCCGGGCCGCCATCGACGAGGTCAATGAGCTGGTCTACGATGCCATCAACAACGGCGTCTACAAGTGCGGCTTTGCCAAGAAGCAGGGACCATACGACGAGGTGCACTGCCCTGCCCCTGCGTGCTCCTATTACCCGTCTTTGAGACTTGGTTTGGTCAGATGATCAGACAGCATCTATCATGTGCTAACCAGAACCTTGTCTTGTTTGTTCAATGTGTGTAGGCCGTGGCGAGATTATATGAGGCTTTGGACAAATGTGAGGAGATTCTTGGCAAGCAACGCTATATTTGTGGCAACCAGCTGACTGAGGCGGACATTCGCCTATTTGTGACTCTCATTCGATTCGATGAGGTAAACTACTCAGATCTTGCATATCAGTCATCAGAACACAAATCATTTGATTGCCGTTTTCTTTCTGCAAGATTTGTTCCTTTTGAAGCTGTTACCTGCCCTGTTTGTTCCATGCAGAACAACAGTTTGTTTGTTTCTCAACTGATCGAATATCAGCACCCTGTTTAGGGGAAATGAACTACAGTACATCCTTTTAGGCACATGATCCTCAATTTAGTGCAGTTCTGATATGTACTTTTAGGTAAAACAGTAAACCATTACTTGTTCTAGGCACATGAGCTGTGAGAACCTAGTAATAAGAGGTAATTATGCAAAATACTTATACAGTCATTGTCTGTACCATCAAACTCCCATTATACCCTGTGTTTCATATGGAGTTCCTTTTTTTCATTATGGTGATTGATAAAATTAATGTGACTGAATTAGAAATGCATTCCTTGGAGCTTAATGTTCCTTGTGCGTGGATTTGACCTGTAATAACCCTGTTAATCGCAGGTCTACGCGGTCCACTTCAAATGCAACAAGAAGCTCCTGAGGGAATACCCAAACCTGTTCAACTACACCAAGGACATCTACCAGATCCCCGGCATTAGCAGCACCGTTAACATGGAGCACATCAGGAAGCACTACTACGGAAGCCATCCGTCTATAAACCCCTACGGGATTATCCCCGCTGGCCCCAACATCGACTACAATGCCCCACATGACAGGGAGAGGTTTGGCGCGTGACTGCATGCGTGAGGGACCTTATACCGATCGTGCTTATTTCTGCAGAAGGCCGGAGAAGTATTTGTGTTGTGCTTGGCACTTGTCAACATGGATCGTGCTTGTGCAAGTATCCCTAATACTGCTATATATATTTTTTTTTTTGAATTTTGTGTGCGTGTCTTGTTCAAACAGTTGGAGATGGACCACATGTCCATTCGAATGAAGAGATAAAGCTTACGTATTTCGCAAAAAAGAAAAGTGTCAAGAATGTTAGTAAATTTTTATGTAATGTCAGTTAAAGTTCATATTGTTTGGCTTTACAGAAAATGAGAATTATATTCTTTTGTGGGCAGATGGAGTACATGTAGTTATGTGAGCAATTTGCTTTAAACTCGCCACAACACATGACATACTTGCTCTGTCCCATAATAAACACGCATCTCAACCATTTAAAAGTTTAACAGAGTATATATAAAAATATATTAATATTTACGATGTGCAATGTGTATAATTAGATAGAGTATATATTTTCATAATAAATTTATTTAGAGAGACAAATGTTTATATTATTCTCTATATTTTTAATTATTATATTTTTCTTCGAGAACACGTAATATTTTAAAATGTTATTTTTTTATAAGCAAGATACACATTCATTTTGAGAATGGAGTATATATTTTGTGTTTTTTTTTTCTGAAAGTAGGGCGATCAAGAAATCTCTCTATTGCCTCGTTGGGCACGGCCCTCACAGGAGGAGGTTCTGTCCTTTTCGAGGTCTCCTTCACTGTTTGTGCGACGGGGATTAGATATGGGCCCCTTGTGTGCCTTAGCACGCGACAGGCCGAAACTATCGAGAAGGACGTCTCGGGCCAGGCCATATCAAGGTGCGCGCCCACCAGGCCGGCGTCCCTTGGATTCATGGTCCCTGTGTGGCCTGGCGGGTGGTTGCCCGTGGGTAAAGATGGACGAAAAACTCGAGAGCTCGTTAGCTCAGATGGCGTAGGTTGGTTTGGCTCGAACGTTTCGGTACCGTTAGGATAACGGCCGAAGCCGAATCTCAAGATTTTAAATTGTTAGCTATAACGAGCCAGCTCGCGAGCCGCTTCGTGAGCCAAACAAGCTACACGTTTAGGAAAAACAACAAAATCTATATTATTTTTGTATCATTTATGCGGTGCATTATATATGTTAACACATAGCATGACGGTGAATCGGTGATGACGATGATGGGGCCGGCGGCCATGTCAACAAAACACACCTCAGAAATCATAGCGTGACTCACCGCTACGGCAATGTGACGCCAATCTTCATGATAGTGAGTGAGTAGTGACAAAGTCATGGGTCATACCATCATTTTTGACATAATAATTCAATTGGTTCGTTTAAAAAAAACAGTTGAGCTTCGTGCTATTTTTATATTCTATTATTTTTAAAAAAATGGGAAATAAAGAACCACTCAGGTCAATGTCAGATGATTAGGTGGCCCCCGTGCAGGAATGCAGGTTCAAAAAGTCGCCATGACTGACGATGTTTCTTTGTTGGCAAAACACATGGAACGCTGTGTTTTTTTTTTTTCTCGTTAGTGCGGTTTTCTCGTGAACAGTCAGCTGATTTTCAGTGAAATTCCTGTATAAAGATGTCATAAATAATCGAGTGAACTCATCGACGATTAGTCTCCACTCTACAGTACACTCCACAGCTGGGCCAGGAGTTGGGAGTTTGAGGGCGAGTCGGTCAGAGCAGCAGGAGAGGCGAGACAGAGATGTGCTCGTGGCCAATGAGCGGTTGCCACGATGGCACGCGCCGGTCCGCCAGTGCCCGATGGTATCCGGGCCGGAAAATATTCCTCCCATGCTCCCGGCGTCGTGGAGCAGGACGGCGTAGGCCCGTCACACTCACATCGGATCATCGGCATCTGACTTCCAATGAAGGGATCACAAATAAAAAAAAAACAAAACAAAACAAGAACAAAACGGAAATAGTACAAGTCCAGGCCACGCGACCCACGCTGCTTCCCTTGCTTATAGCGACTGTACGTATTGTTTATGTGTTTGTAATAACCACCACAACAAGAATATGAAGATATTCGAGTCTCGATCTCTCTACTATCTCTCTATATATAATTGGGGCTCATGACCGCCACCAGCTGCATCGCCAACGAACCACCACACCACCAGGCACCAGCTGCCTCCATCCTCCTCGGTCAGAGCTCGTCGGAGGAGGAGGAGGAGCGAGGAATTGACGGAGATCGATGGCGAGCGCGGGTGGAGCTGGAGGCGGAGCGGCCGGGGAAGGGGAGTGGCTCAAGGTCGCCCAGCTCAGGTCCATGGTGCAAGCGCAGGACCCCCAAGCCAAGGTGACCTGCTCATCGATCCAATCCTCTTGCCTGTCGTCGTCTCTCTGATCAGTAGATCTCTCACCCAGCCTGCAGCGCAAGCTGATGCATCATTATCATTGCTCGTTTCTTTTCTTGTCCTGCACTGTTCTTGTTCTTCTTCCCGGCTTTGGAGGCAGTGTTCCTTTTTAGCGTTTAACATAATATTAATACCTCAATTTAATTAAACAAGAGCTGGGTTGGATGCTCCGAGCTTGATGATGATGGTCTTGTCGTCGTCCTAGAATTGAAGAAATCACCGCTATGGAGTAGAATATTGGTTTGAATTTACATTACATGATTAATTTTCCGTGGAACTAGTAAATTTCTAATTTCTAATTATAATATAATAATCCTCCTCCGTTTCTCATCTATACCTAATAATAAAACAAAGAAATTTCTGCCAATCTGCCGTCAAAAATCTGTCCGCCACCGAGCGAGTCCGACGCATGTACGCCTCTATTCGCTCCTTCCCTTCCCGCTGCAAGAGATCGCCTCGTCCGCGACCCGGGCTTTCTCCTCCGCTTTCGGGAATTCCATTGAACGCCCCGGGCTCTTCTTCCACCACTCCGCTCGCTTTGTTGCGGGACAGGGCCCGGCCAGCCGGTATCCGCGCTCGCGCCAAGGCACATCCGCATTGGGGCTGCCAGTGCTAGGCAAGGACCAGGTGCTTATTCGGATGATCGCTGATCGGATCTAGCCTCGCTACAGCACGTCAGCACAAAACAGGCTCTCTCTTGAATGAATCTACACAAGGTGAATATAACAACTCACTTGCCAAAAATATGATGAATGTATCTACAAAAACAACAGCTTGTTCGTTCCTTGATGGATTTCAGAAGGCAAGGAGTCCCCGAAGAGGAGGACTGAGAGCTAGAATGCTACAGGCAGCTTTCAAACCACTGCAAGGCTCAACTCAAACGCACATCAAGAGAATCATGGTGTCCCACGTTGTGACCAACACGCTGGAGCTAGAATATGGCGGCCGCCAGCCGAGGGTTGGAGAACTTGGAGTTGGAGTATCGAACAAAAGCTTCAATTGATGGATTTGGAGGACGGCCGCCGGACTCCGTGTGGACTATAGGCTCGTGGCTACGACGCTGTCCAAGTACTGCGCCTACCTGGTATTCTACAAGCCTAAGCTGCTCCCGTCGCCCGGCAACTCCGTCGCGGTAATGTCCTCCTCGACGGCAAAAGCGATCGACGGGAAAAGAAGCAAGTGGCGGTGGCGGCGGCCAACAGAAGGAGGGCAGAGGCCGACACATGGCAGCCAGCAAGCAGAGGCCGGCATATAGTCTCGAGAAGCTAGAAGCTTGCCAAAGATCTAAAGAGCGCGCTGGGCTCCTTTTGAAAAAAAACACACAGAAAAATTAATCACGCTCAGAACTAATCGATTTTCCAGTAGTGCATGACGGCGCGAACGGCGAAGACGACGGCCTGTGGGAGGCACTGGCCGAGCTGTAGTGCAAGCTCATCGTGTAGATGGTGCCGCACGGGAGCATACCCGCGCACCAAAAGGAGCTCGGCAAGGGCGGCGAGTTCATCACGCACCTCACCACCGGCCGATGCGAGATCGCCGTCCCCCAAGGTGCGGGAGAGCGCGTCCGACTGCAACGCCGCGGCCCACGGTCCTCGGCAAACTCCTTGAATTGCCATTGACACAGCCTCAAGTCTGTTCCGTTTCTGTTTGGATAAGTAGAATGGGTGAGAATGGCAATGTAGTGTTTCTACGGATTATGGTTGGCATATCTGTGGTTTGGCCAGAGAGTGAGAGAAACTATGCGGTTGGTTCAAGATGATCACTAACCATGTACTCATTAAGACGGTTATGCTAGCTTTTATTTTCTAGGAGGTAATAACAACTATTCATTGTTACTTGCTCTGAAGTACAGTATGTTTTTTTTCAAAAAAAGTACAATATGTTTTTCCCTAAAATTCTAAGATATTGTATTGCACATTTATTATTGAAAGATTTCCTATTCTACACACATGCCACAACATATTTAATAAAAATAAATAGTTCAATCAAGCAAAAAATTAAGTTACTCAGTTGGAAACAACAAGAGAGATATAAATTATAAAGTTTAAAATGTATTTTTCACCCGTAACAACGTCACGGGCATATTTCCTAGTTATACTAATTAAGTCAAACTTCCGTAGTTTGTACCGTTTTTAACATACACAAGATTAAATTAGTCTCTTCAAATTATACCTTTTCAAAAAGTTTCTTCAAATTAGTTACAAAGTATCTTGACAATCCATTTATATTATTTAAGAAGTTTAACTTAGGACGACAAAGGCCAAACGAACTACAGTATTATATAACTTGACAATTTTAATACACTAGTATGTCGCATTCTATCGCTTTTTACCACTACCTACCACCAATAGGCAGCAAGCCAGTAGTAAAAATAAAGGTTTGGAAGTTGTCTACTATGCGGTTGAGATAACGGCATGGGTATAAATTAAGCTATCTTGTAGGCTTCGTCAAAAGATTGTGTGTTGGAACAATCAAGACACAGTGGAACAATTACAGCTGAACAGGGTGTGTCATGCACTTGGGCACTTCGCTCGCATCCATATGAATAAACTGCGCG
Source organism: Hyparrhenia diplandra (assembly GCA_015847255.1). Taxonomy (NCBI): domain Eukaryota; kingdom Viridiplantae; phylum Streptophyta; class Magnoliopsida; order Poales; family Poaceae; genus Hyparrhenia; species Hyparrhenia diplandra. The sequence goes on along the minus strand of JADLZK010008779.1, from coordinate 37,788 downwards.
CCAAGCATTGTCCTACTACAGATATTGGGTGTGTTTAGTTCCAGTCACATCAACCAAAAAATCAAAAGTTTCTAAAATTTCCATCACATCCCATCACATCGAATATTAAATGCACCCAAAAACGTTTGCCGGCCACTATAAAATTTAGGTAATTAAAAACTAATTGCACGGTTTAGATGTGCATGCTAACGAGGCGATTCTTTTGAGCTAGTTACGCCATGGTAGGATAATATTTACCACTAACAAACAAAAACGCGTCTTCTGATTGTGCGATGTGACAATTTACAGGAATTTTGCACCCAAATTTTTAGGATCTAAACACACCCATTGCAGATTTGCAGTAGTAAAAAGTATCCTCAACCGGAAGCATTATGTTGAAAAAGAAAAGTTCATAACGTACAGACACACGGATCATGCCAACCATGCATTCTGCCCGTCAATCAGAAACCTGACGCTGCGTTGTCGCGTGCAGGAGGTGGACAACCTGACGTTGCGTCGCTTCCTGCGGGCGCGCGATCACGACGTGGACAAGGCCTCCGCCATGTTGCTCAAGTTCCTCAAGTGGCGGAGGGAGGCGGTGCCCGGCGGCTCCGTGCCGGAGGAGCAGGTGAGGAGGGAGCTGGCGCAGGACAAGGTGTGCATGGGCGGCGTCGACAGGGCCGGCCGCCCCATCCTCGTCGCCTTCGCGGCCAGGCACTTGTCCGCCGGCCGTGACATGCCAGAGTTCAAGAGTACGTACGCACGCACCTCTTGTCTTGTGGTTGGTCACCACCATGCTGGACCTGGACTGTGCTCCCTCACAATTGTGACACCAAATTAGCCCAATAAAAAATGAACCTGGCATCCGACCTGAACCGTACATGCTGCCTGAACACGGTTAGCTGTTCTTGTGCAGGTTTTATTGTCTACCTCTTGGACAAGATCTGTGCCAGGTACTGTGATCATCAGTGAATAATATAATCTGCAGATTCTACTGAGTTTCTGGTTAATTCGATCTGCCACGCACTGTAAGACATCATCTCGTATATAAGTAATTTATTCATCACGGATATATAAATGCAGAATCCCCAGAGGGCAGGAGAAATTCTTCTGCATTGTTGATATCAAGGGCTTTGGGTATTCAAACATTGACGTCCGGGCATACATTGCGGCTATAGAGATCATGCAGGTACTTACATACATCTGTCGTCAGTGTAAAAGCCACACAAATTAAAGTTTCCTTCCCTTTAACACAAATTAAAGCACAGTAACCAAACAGCTGACGATTAATTCCCCTCCTGCTGCCTCGATGGTGCAGAACTACTACCCGGAGCGGCTCGGCAAGGCGCTGATGATCCACGTGCCTTACCTCTTCATGAAGGCGTGGAAGATGGTCTACCCCTTCATCGACGCCAACACCAGGGAGAAGGTGACGTACCGTACCGCCATCGTCGTTGATCTCCGATCCGATCCGTACCTGCTGTAGCTGTAGTGTGCACATTAGCGTAGATTGATCCATAGATATCGCTTCATCTTCATCCTCGTCAGATATCGCTTCATCTTCATCCTCGTCACCTGACTGACTGTTTTGAGGCGATGCAGTTCGTGTTCGTGGAGGACAAGAACCTACAGGAGACGATACGACGGGAGGTCGACGAGACCCAGCTCCCGGAGTTCCTCGGCGGGAAGATGGACGTGGTCCCACTCAAGGACTATGGCGTGCAGCCGCAGCAGCAGCTTCAGGCCGTGTGACCGTTGGTGGCTAGCTAGGAACAGCCATGCTGCTTATATGATGACAGAGATCGATGTATCCAACTTCCACAGTGACTGTGTAGCTGCTGTAAAACAAAAGCTCTTCTGTCCGCCTAATTGCGCGTGGTTTAACGAGCTGCAGTTGATGCCCGGGTCAATTGATGCTGCAGAGTGCAGACATACTATTATAACTTTGAATCAACAGGAAGGCACCTAACAAGCCCAACACGACTCTTCGCTCCCGTTCCCGTTATCGTTTTCAGCTAAGTGAAGTGAAATGAAGTTTGTCTGAATAACTAATCCAATAGAAAAAAGTAACTTATTCTTGCAACCCTGCCGTCCTAGCTCAGTGGTAGAGCGCGTGGCTTTTAACCACGTGGTCGTGGGTTCGATCCCCACGGACGGCGCTATATGGCGTTTCAGTTTTTGCCTTCTATTAAAAAAAACAATCCAAGACTGCAACATATCTAGCGCTTTGCTAGCCAACAATGAAGAGCGGGAAAGGAACATTTTCGTGTTATAGAAAACATTATTTCTCGGTCTTAGAAATTATTTTATCGATAAGTGGATATTTCCCCATTGTGAAAAGTATTTCTCAAACCTACAAAATATACTTGATGTTCTTTTGGTATGTGCTTACCTTTTGTAGTCTACCTTGCTATAATTTAGTTGACTGCATTATTTCTCGCTCTTAGAAATTATTTTATCGATAAGTGGATATTTTCCCATTGTGAAAAATATTTCTCAAACCTACAAAATATACTTGATGTTCTTTTGGTATGTGCTTACCTTTTGTAGTCTACCTTGCTATAATTTAGTTGACTGCATTGGAAAAATTAGGTACAGTAGAAAAATAATAATCTCACTATTTACGATTAAGCAAATTGGTAAGCTAGCACGTCCGGTCGCAGGCGTGCAGCGCGTGGGAGCGCGTGGCCCCAGAGGGGACGGAGTAAGAGCAAAGTATTATACACCTGGCATTGGATGCATGTTTTTAAGCCGGCGAAAAAACATCCACGTCATCCAAACAAAGCCATGTCAGGAGAGAGGGTGTTAAAGCGGGCGTTAAGCTTCTCGCCGGCTGTAGCACAAGAACCGAGAAAAGATCGTGTTTTTAGGGACTCACGTTACTTGTTCATTCAATCGCGGCCCAACCGCCCTCTTCTTCGCCAGCCTTCCATGCTTGAAGGGGCACGGGGATCTTAGCCTGTGGTAGATCGTGGTATAATACGCAAGCATTAAAGCTTCCGGCTATGTTTGAACTATAACAAAAGCGCTGGTTAGCTTATTATATGAGTCGGCTACTGATTTGGCTTTATATGACATGGCAACCCTATATGGGGGCCGCCAAAATTTTTATTAACCTTATGTTAAATTATTTTATCGATAAGTGGATATTTTCCCATTGTGACGTGAGAGGAATGAGGTGAGAGACGCTGCTTGGCGACGCAGCCAGCGCCGGGCGCTTGCACAGTTCCCAGTGGCCATGGGACCCGCCACTACTCTTTTCTCCTGTGACATGCACCCATCCCCGCCACAGTGACCAAGTTGGCAAGCTCTAGCACCTCGAAGTCTGGGAAGAATAAGAGTTGGTGAGGTCCACGTAAATAAATAAATCTTATTTAAATGAAGAGATTGTATCGTTGTTGTGGCTTGTTATGTTTGACTATTATTGATGTGGCTTGGCATATAAGCATGCTTTGAGCCCTGCTCTTAGCCATTAGGGTTACGGGAGGGCCTGCTGGTTGGTTGATGGACTATTTTGAATTCTTTTTTTTTAGAAGTGCGGTTGATGGCCTGGTAGGACGCCGCATCGGCCTGGTGCTATTTATCATCGGGTTGTGTCGCGCTGCCCGCAAAGTAGCGGACCAAGAACGGCCGGTGGACCGTGGCTCGGCAGCGCGGGCCGCCATTCTTGGGCCTGGGTCGATTCTCAATGCCGGGCGTCGCCGTTGGCCTCGCCGCATGCTCAACTTTGCAACCGCCACCGCTCGCCCGCCACAGACCCGCCATCGCTTCCCCCGCTGCCTTCAACTAACCGCCGTCAGCCGGGCATGTCGCCGCGGGGAGGCGGGCGCCGTGTGCCTACCTCAAGATCGGCGACGTCGTGGATTGTCCCCAGAACACCCTAAATATTAAAAAAGTAATTAAAATTTTAAATATGATCATTATCATGTGTGATTATCAAGTATCATGGCAATAATGCATTTTCGTGTTTACATATTGCATGTATATGTTTCAAATACTGTGTTTTGTTCACTAATTAAGTTGGCTAATTAATTATTTTATTAATCCTAAATTCAAAATCCTACTTTCTAAACTACTTGGAATTTGGAGATGGTCCTAAAAGAAAATGTGAAGATTTTGAGAAGCTGAACATCTTTTTTATTTTGGAAGATTTTCTAGTTGCTATATAATTTTGAGAGTAATTTGAAGAAGAAGGAAGCAAGACATACTAGTACACTATTTTGAGAAACAGCCGTAGCTGCCACCTACGTGCCTGCCTGCCTGCTCTCACTGCCACCGCTTCCAGAGAATTGCCACCTCCTGCTTCGTCGTGGCAGCACCAAGTCGAAGCTGGACATCCTGAAGCTTATCCATCATGCTATAAGCCAGAGCCGGTCGTCGTCTTCTTCTTTCCTTCCCTTTGCTATCTGTCTTCTTGGTTGAAAAAAAAATAGAGCAGAGCAGAGCAGCCGTGTAGGGGCAGCAGCGCTGGCGCAGCCCCTCTCCCCCTCTCCTTCATCTCCAAACCGGCGCCCCTTCCTCCTCCCTTCTCTCTCCAAGCAGCAGCTGCCGGCCACTCCCTCTCTTTCTTACTATGCCAAGCAGCAGTGGCAGTGCAGCAGCGGCTGCCATGGCTGGCTGCCGGGCTGCCACTGCCAGGTAACCCGCTGTCAAAGTAGGGGCGATACTTAAAAAGGTCAACCGGTCAGGAGGAGAGGGGGATCGATCAATTATTCAGAAACAGAAATTCTCTTTCCCCATTCTACTGTTCTTCTTCCTCCTCAAGTCTTCCCTCCTGTACCCAGATCTTCTAGGTCTTCTAGAACCTTCTAGCATCTTCCTTTTGCTGATTCCGGCCTCCTTCCCTGGAGGTCTTGTATCCATCTGCTTCCAATCGAGGTACCTGATAGTGAGTTGTTAACAAGTGGTATTCAGAGCCACCGTTCCTCGGACGAGCAATCACCATGGACCCCGAGATGAGAAGATCTTCCTCGATGAGATGAACAAGCACTTCGACGCGATGGACGCCCGCTTCGACAGATTGATGCGCAAGCTGGACGCGCACGTCGCCTCCACCGACCCCAACTCGCCGCTCGACGTTGTCCAGAAGGTCGCCTTCGACTCCGTGGACGCGCACGTCGCCTCCACCGACCCCGACGCGCCGCCGCGCGCCGTCGAAGGTCGCCATCGCGCTGCCGACGACGCCCACAAGCTCGCCCCCTCATGCTCGACGCCACCACCACCGACTCCGTCACCCTTCCTGTCGATGCGGCGGTTTCCGGAGTTCGCCCCTCCACCGCCATGTTCGAGGAGTCTCTTCCCGACGAGTACCTGCTCCGGATTCAGGAGCGCGAGAACCTGGAGGAGGTGGATGTGGGACGCGATGGTCCTCTCTGTTTCGCGTCCGATGCGGCGAAATCCTCTGCGTCGGCGCCGGTTCAGCCGACTGCGGCATGCTCTTCCACTTTAGCGTCCTCCGCTGCATCCTCCGCGTCCACCTCGGCGTGCTCCAACGCGCCCGATTCGGCTTCAACGACTGCGGCGAGCTGCCGCGTCAACGCCGGACAGCCTCCATGGTCCCTGGTTCGAGTCCGACGCCAGCGTCCGCGACTTCGAGCCCGCGTGCAGCTCCGACCTCGTCCTTCCGGGAGCCCGGCGAGGCCGCCTCCGCCGTCCTCGTCTACGGATGCGCGTCTTCCTCGGGAAGTCGGACCCGCGCGGAAGGCGCCACATCAGGCTTCACGATGCCCCTTCCTCCACCGACGACCGCAACAACGACCGCCTCAGCCTTCTTCCCGACGCGCTCCCTCCGCAACATCGTCTCCCGTCTCCCCGTCAAGGACGCCGCGCGCATGGCGGTGCTCTCCCCGTCGCTGGAGGCCTCTCTGGCGCGCTGCTCCATTCGTGTCGCTGGTGCGCACCGACCAGCAGCTAGTTTACCATGGGACGCCTCCAACGCCGCCCACAAGGTGTTCGACACTCGGTGGAAACCGTGTCGAGTGCGCCCCCGAGGAGAAGCAGTTCGTGCAAGTGTACGCCGCAGACACCTGAGGCGCACGAGTCCCGACCTGGGCGTGCTCTCGTCTCCGCCACGGGAATGGTGCCCTTCGTACTCGACTCCGACCGAGACGTGCTCGTTTTCGTCTCCGCCACCAGCTGCGTCGCGCTGCGCACGCGAGAGGAAGGTGCACACGGGCGTCCGCGGTCACCACAACAAGCTGAAGACGAACATGTAGGGAGCGCCACCCCGCGGACCTCGACGACGCCAACGCCCCCCGCGCGACACCAGCAGGCCACGCTCCTAGCGGCCCAGCACGTCGTCGAGCTCGCGTCGGACTCCATCGAGCTGGTCCCCTTCCACGCTAGGCTGCTCTTCATCGACATACTACCGACGGCGCAAGTCAGCAAGGAGCACGCCAGCCCGGGTGCACGCCATCTGTTTGAGGTATTGTCCCTGCATGCCGACCTCCTCTGCAACATCTGTATTGGCTTGGAGCTGCTGAGTCATATGTCCATGGGGGTCAATCAATCACCAACCATGGCCACCCCCCAGCTCATCAATATCTCAGAACTATGCATGCTGAAATTGTGGAAAGTTGGAAACCCAGGATGGTGATAGTACAGTTGAGTCTCCCTGTTCTCATTCAGGAAGAAATGCAACAACAACGTGGTGGTAATTTTAGCCTTGCTTGGCATAAGGATAGATTAATGGTGCCCAAGTGGTTTTGCTGACACGGTGATGGCATTTCTAATATTATATGGTGAAACCATTACGGAGTTCTTCTCTGTTGTGCGACCACTATTGTGCTGCTGTTGCTAGAATTACTCAAGTTCAAGGGGTATTGGCAGTGTGCTGATTGCTGGAAGCCAACACATCTTGGTGTCACTAGAGCTTGCTTCCCAGATGGATTGTTCATTGCCGATCTATGCTGTTGTGTAGTTCTGAAAGGATGTCCATATGGACAGTGATATAAATGTGCCAGTTCTGTTGCTAGCTAGTGAGCTAATTAAGGGCAAAAGCAGAATAATCATCATGGATGCAGTAGCAATACAAATCTCATATTTACAAATCTGCGAGACTCAGTTCAGTTCTGTGGTCGCCTTTGGGAGCCTGCTAGTTTTGCAATATGTTTCAGTTCAGATCAGCTTGTCCGAGGAAGATGCTGGAGCTTGCCTACAACTCAAGGCCGGATTGATAGAAACTCATTATGGTTGGAGCTCGGAGTTGGGCAGCTCATGTGCTTCGAGAGGCCATACAAGTTCAGTTCCAGTTGCTCTATTATGCTCGTTGCAAGTTTCCTTGTTGTCCAACTGCAATGGCAACCGGAGGGGCATCCCAGGCCGCCTACATGGCCTCATTTCGACCGAGCAGGATGTGCAGCGGTTCAGCCCCTAGCACCAACTTTTGCCATGGGTGCTCAAGCATTGGAGAGCTTTGGACGTGCCTGCAAGTTGACAGTCGGCATGAGTTTCTCTGTTGTTCCTTGGTGCTATCAACATCTACAAGGGCCATAAGATATTTGTGGAGATGATCGGTCCTAATCCAGTCGTGCTAGAGCTACTACTTGTAGTTCACAAACCACAATGGCCACCCCTTTGGTTGGATTGCAACACTAAGCTGGTGAATTCTAGTCCACTCTATGTCGGGTCTCTGGTCATGTGGTTCTATTTAGGCTGGACTGTTGTGCGGTACAGGCCTTCATAACCACCACCTCATCGGCTTGAGATGTTGAGTGATGGTGTTCAACTTCGGACTTTGCACCTTGGCCATCCTTTGCTTGTCCGATACAGCTTTTCTATGGCACATTTACTCAGAGGCTTACGAGTTTGATTCTCTATCTTATGGGTTTGTCATCGGTTTGGTGGGACTAATTGCGAGAGATGAGATTGTTCAGGAACTACAGCTACAGCAAGGAGTCATCGGTGCCTTGGAATCTGTTGGTTTGTAATTCCGATATCAGTATTGGCGGGTTGATGGCCCGATTAAACAACGAGTGCAGCTTGAAGTGTGGTGGCAATTATCGGTTGTTTCTTGCTAGAAGTGGCCAGACAGAACTTGCAAGTTGCAACATGTACCAAGTGCAAGGACTGTCGCCCGCGGAATACCAACAAGGAAGTGCAGTGCAACCTTGATTGCTTCAGCTCGACCTATTCTTCGAAGAAGAGTCTCTTTTTTCCCTTTGGAACCTAGTGGTCCTAAACTTCTCCATCGGCTTGGGGGCAAGCGAATTTTAGAAAGGGGAATGTCGGGGATATGTACATGGAGGGGCTGCGAGGTGGGGCCAGGCTTTGTCATGCAAGTAGGGGCGATACTTAAAAGGCCAACCGATGGGGAGGAGAGGGATCGATCAATTATTCGAAAAAGCGAAATTCTCTTTCCCCATTCTCTTGTTCTTCTTCCTCCTCAAGTCTTCCTCCCTCAGACCTGGGATCTTCTAGGTCTTCTAGAACCTTCTAGCATCTTCACGCTTGCTGATTCCGGCCTCCCTTCCCCGGGAGGTCTTGTATCCATCTGTTCAATCGAGGGTGCGATGGTGAGTTGTTAACACACCAGCAGGGAGCCACCCGGCCGGGCCGGGGGCGATCGCTGGCCGGTCGAGCCACTGGGACGACTGTTAGGCGCGACATCAAAGCCCAGGCGCCCTTCTCGGCTTCAGCACGGCCGATAAGTACAGCGGCGAAGGCCATGGATGTCTTGATGCAGCTGCCCTCACGTGAAGCCCGCGCCTCCACGGCCCATCCTGAAAGCAAAACCAAGACCACCATGGGTGTTAAGCCTCATCTCCGTGATGTTTTCCGCGCCTCTGGTTGCGTGCGAAGTGACCTGTCGTCGGGAATCGCCGTCCCCCAGCGCTCTCCTCTGTTCTTCATTCACGACCAGGGACTCAGTGTGAGAAGAGAAGCTTTCCCAAGGGGTTTTTCGCGAAGCCAGTGACTCAGGTGAATAGTGCTAAACAGTGCAGTTTCTCCTTTTCTATTTCAGGATATGTGTTGAATTTGTGAATTTCATAGCTAATTATTGGTGCATGCTAAATTCATGAAACTTTTTGTGTAGCTTCTTTACGATGATATCTATGTAGGAAAGATATGAAACCTGGAAAATGGATTGTTTTGGCATGAGTTAAAATTACCTCTTTTAATTAAGAAATGCTTATTCCATGGTTTTGTAGGCCAAAATAAATATCAATGATCATGAACCTTCTTGTGTATCTGTTTTAGGCTCGTATCAACCTTCATAGAAAGTTTAGGATAATTTGATGATGTTTAAGTATATCCTTAATTATATGCCTTAGTATTAGTTAATGATTATCAAATTGATTAGTATAAATCATTATATGATTTCGTTGGATTTTTGGAGTTGATTGTAGACCTGGGAACATGATCACCTCTGCTGTTCCTTGGTAGCGGCTTAGTTGTCCGTGATGCTCATAATCAACTTGTGCTAAATAAACTAAAGTGTTTTATGCTCATTACTTGTTATTGCCTGTGAAGGAGTTGTACTCAACTTGTATAAGTTGTTTAAATTTCTTTTATGCACTTTGTATGCTTTTCATCATGCATTGTGGCATGCATTCCGTTATGTTAAGCAATGCATCATTTATTACGTGTAGTAAACGAGAAAGAGAAAGGTTAAAGCTACAAGTGCCAAGCGTGTGATGTTTTGGTCTCCGTCGAATTAAGGCAAGTGCATGACGAATCTTTGCTGCTTGACTTTCGCCTATTATTGCGGTTTTTTCTTTGCTTTCCAATGTTCAAGTATTATATTTTACGGTTCAAGTTCAAGTTTCTTGTTCATGAGATTCAAGTTTCAAGTTTCCATTTAAATTCAATTACGGTGCGGTTTTATCAGGAGTTTACAATTGGTTCTTATATTGGGTGCCTGTGGTAAGTCTTTGGCCCCTTAGCAAACTTTCTTAGGTAAATGCTAAGAGGTATTCAAAGTCTTTGTCCGTTTGACGGAAACTACTATTTAGTTGGGTTTCGTAATTCATTCATGAATTTTGATGAGTTGATTGTTCTTTTTGTTTCATTGGCCCTTCTGGCGAGGTGTTTTCGCTCACCCTTGTGTTCATTTGGTTTTAGGTGCTAAACCCTCTGAGCTTGCATGGGGCGGGTAGCACCATCATCTCAAAAATACTCACTTTTTTTTTGTTTACAAAGCGTGGTGTTTTTTGCATAGCGGTTGCTCTTGTAATAGTTAAGTACAGGTTAATTGATTTAGTCTAGTATACATGTGTGTTGAGGGTAGCCCCGGTGGTGTTTTCTAGGCTGGTTACAGTCCCCCCTCCGGCTCTTCCTCTTGCCGGTCAGGATCTTCTCCCTCGGCGACGATCCTCTCATGCATCCTCGTCTTGGAGGCGGCGGCAGCGTAAGCCCGGCGAGCCTGGGCCTTCCATCTCCCTCCATGCCATGAGCACCACCAGGTGTGCCAATCCCTTCTTTTCCATTCCTGCTGTGTGAAACTAATCGCCCAAACCCTACCTTAGATTTGCTATTTGTATTCGATATGAACTAATTACATGTGTGTACATATACCAACTTATGCAATTCCTAGACAGTGCCTGAATTATAGGGGACCCTGAAAAGAACCTTCAACAACACTGGCCAGTTCACTAACGTGCCCAATATGAACATTTTAAGCCTTTTTGAACTACACAGCATGAGTTTTTATCTTTTTAAAACATCTTGTGTAATATTTCTTCCTCAATTATTTTAACCAGTATCAATTCCCATCTTGATGTTGGGCATTAACAGTCCTAACTGCACTTCTTTTGGAATATAATTACTTTTAGGCTGAACTAATGACTAAAGGTGCCTCCGTGTCCTAAAAGCTCCCGAGACATGCTTTGCGAGTTCTTAGTCTTGGTGTGTAAGACATGACTAGGGGCTACAAACATGCTTTTAGCTTATGGCTTCATGTTACTTGATGTGTAAGTGAAGGAACAAAACGGCGGGGTGGGGGTGGGGGTTGAATGAGAGCCATAAATTTTTCTTTCAAATATCTAGACCACTGTCCCAATTTCATCTCCAAGCACACAAACCAAACATACCGGAGATGGCCGATAGCGAAAAATTGGGTGGATGTTCCCTAAGAAGAGAGAGGGACACCTCAAAAAGACATACACAACAATAAGAAGTATTTCCTAATTAATAAACGAAAGAGTTACTCAACTCTTGTTGTTGAGAAGAAGTGGGTTCTCGAATCTAAAATATTCAAATCAATTTGTGACAAGAATATTTAGATAAAATCCCTAAAAGGTAGAGACACTCACGAGAGAGAGAGAAAGTTGGGTTTGCATGGCACTAGTGCACGACCTTACTAACAAAATTATTTTCCCTAAACCGAGCACGGTACTGTTCTCAAACAGCTGGTGCAACAAAGCTTCAGATGACCATCGGTGCTTGTCCTGCATAAAGTTGAACTCGCACTATACCTACTCAAATCACAGCAAGCATACACGGCAAAACCAGCTCAAGCAAGCACCGCATGCCAACCAACCGAATCAGAGAAGCACGCAGCAAGAAAGAACGAACTGACAAGCAACCTTGCCATACGTGAAGTGAATGCTAGTCAAGTGTTCAAGACAAATCAAAGTAAATTGAGTACTTCAATATGATTAAGCAATGATAGAAAGGTGTAGCTCACGGATGCAAGAGAAAGTAAATAACACTCAACCTTATTGCTTCACTTGCGGATCCAAGAGCCAACAAAAAGACGAATCAGAGATATATGCAGTTGAGGTGTTGCACTCTGCACTGCTGAAAAGCCTGAAATCACTGAGCACGAGACTGAAAATGATCATCCTGCAGATTTCTCCAACTTGCTAAAGAACTATGACACACGGACAGAACAAGCACAGCTTAAGAACTCGATTGGGCAAAATCCGGTCAGGGGCAAGCGCCGCTCATAGAGTCTCGCTGGATGCCAGAGCACCAGCGTTGGTAGCGTTGCTACTGAAAAATACTTGAATTTACTCCCGACAAAATCGAACGAGCCGCCAAGAACAACTAGACTGAGCTCAGAACAGAAACGACCAACCCCAAAAATCGACAAGAACTGAACACAGACTCCATGATTCGATTCCAAAATTGCACAGGTAAAATTCACCTAGCTACGAGCATATCCCAAAAAGTCACAGCCTAAGATCAACCCGAACTCTAGAAAATCAAATCACAGCCATGAGCGAGGAAAGAGGAACAAGAACACGCTCTGGGGCAAAACAAAAATCACAGCTATAATTGAGTAATCCCAGAGGTGACTAAAGGAGTTTTGGTGCTGCTCTTGACATAAGGGTTTGTTTTTTCTCAACTTTCTTTAAAATTTTTAAAATTTTCATCACATCAAAGCATTAAATACATTAAAAGACGATATCCGAGTATGAAATGTAAAGTAAACAAAATAACTAATTGCTTGTGCTTTATATACATTGCGAGATGATTCTTTTGTTTCTATTTACCTTATGATAGAATAATATTTACCACAAACAAACGGAAAGTGCTACAATGCTTTTCAGTTCGCTATAGTGCCGATTTTATCTAAACACACACTAAATCACGGGTTCACAATCTCTAATTTTTAAATACAATTTCACATGTGGACCTCTCTCACAGGAACCCTAGCGGGAAAGGGGGAAATGCATTAAAAACGGGAATAAGAGAGGCAAGGGAGTTTAGGTCACCCTCTACCTATTTAATTAGGCTATTACACATCCCCATTTTGCCCCTAAACCTAATTTGAGTCAAACCAACAGTCGAGGCGATATGGTCCTGACTTCGGAATAAAAGATTGATCCGACGCCACCGCTGCGCCTTCTCACGCGGTAGCCGGCTTGACATGAATCCTCCGATGCCGCCACGCTCGCCCTTCCGCACGAGGAACCTCCTCCCGGGTTTAAGGCCCAAACGCTAAACCCCGCCACCAATGGCTTCGAGACTCAAACTACCAAACCCGGGCGCGAGTAGCGGACGCCACACATCCCTTTCGGCAACACGGTGTCATCACCGCCTCGACCGCCCGACCACGAAGTTATCCTAAAAGCTTCGTCGACTTGCGTCGCTCACGTTTTGACCCGATCAATATGGTCCCGCCACATCATCTTGCATTCATCGATGTTCTAGATGTCAGCTACCATGGCTAGCCACCCGGCCCGATTCGTCCCTCGGTCCAAGCCTCACGCGTTCGTCTCTTCACCTCCGCGGTCCGTCGGCCCTGCCGCATATTCCTTGGCCTCTTCACGCTTGTCATTACCTACCATCGCCCGGAGCTCCACACCTGTACAACACGAACCAGAGATGCGTCTTGACACACTCCCGTGTGCTATTAACACAGCCGAAGTGCATAAGGATAAAAGAAAAATAGAAGTAAATGTTGATTGTTGACAATCACACAATCATTACAACTAAACACACTTGATCTAAATCAACCATGTGTTCGCAATAAGACATGACCTACATACTATGGATCACTTATAAATACATGGAATTTTCTTTTATACCGTCTCATATGTTCAAATATTGATTTAAACTTTCAACATTATTAATGTACCCGAATTTTCTACCCTCACTTTGATTGAAAAAAGGGAAACATTTTATATTGTCATGTCGTCTAAATATTCAGTTTAAACTTTCAACATTATTAATGTAGCTACTTGAGTTTGTACGCCTTGATTGAAGAAGTAGGCAGCAAACACATTTGCAACATTGGGGGTGGCGATCTTATAATAGAAGAACGAAAGACAATTGTATGACATGACGGGAGTTAGAGTATCCGGGTTCTTAAGTTCAACCGGATCGGAACAAACGTGGTTGTCGCTTAAACTTTGTATCACGATAATATGGGTTACATTCTTACAACGTCACAGTGTGAATTGGGAAAAACTAAAGATACAATTTTTTTTTTGGTCTATAGTTAACGCAATAGTTTTCAAGAATGAGGATAATTAAGCGGTGACCAATGCTGTTATTTAGGATGACTACATGCAAGTCAGCTTTAATGCCAAGAGGTATATTGCCTTGGCCACATAGGTTTTAGGTATATTCTTTTTGTTGTTGGCGAAGTATTATCACACCTTAGACGAGTGATTGATGGTATTGTGCACCTTCAGGTGGTAAATATTCAAACACAATTGGTCATTCTGACATTGTATTTCCTCTACTAGACATTTGTTGGGGATTGTGATACGTAAGTTATCTAATGAGGGAAGGAGGGAAGTTTAAGTTTCTAGGGAAGAATAGAATTGGTGTATAATGCGATGGATGGTTAGCTTAAACCTTGGGGACGAATATATATAGGAGTACATGACAAGGGCAAGGGGCCTCCCCTACGGATATGGTAGGGATACCTGATGGAACTCTAATCTTACCTAATATAGAGATATTTCTAATATACTCTAACATCCCCACGATCACTGGATTGACGATGGGCTCTCGTCGGGCGCCGCGCCCTCCGGCCACCTCCCATTGCCCTCACCACCACCAACAACTCCGTGACCCTCCTCTCCCTTGCGCACTCAGTTCAAGCCGGCATCGAGATTGTCGCACGGGGGCCGCGCTCCTTCGCGGCGCCTGGGAAGCCCCTATGGCGGCCGCTAGCAACCGCCGGTGAGGCTCCTACAAATCGCGGCTCGTCCTTGTACGATTGAGGATGAAGAGGGTGTCAACGCCAATTTTGTTTCACCTCAGCCCCCGAGGTTTTTGTGTACAAGGCTAGAAGGTGTTTCTAGATATGGGCTTTAGTTGATTTAGAGAAAAGATTAGGTCCTCTGCATAAAGTGTTAAGCCATGCATAGCTCCTTCGAGAGGGCAGCCGTTGGAGAGGGCTGAGTTATGGGGTGCTCTCGATCCTTACCCGTGGGTATCTCAAAAATTGAATAAGTGTCATATTTAGGGTCTCCCTTATTGAGACAATCTTAGCTCAACAAAATGGACATCCTAAGTATGTTTGTTTGGGGCATCCTCAACAATCACTATTTAGCTATTAGCTAGATGTGACGTGAAGTAAGAGAAAAGTAAGAGAAAGAGTAGTCATTCTGACGAGCAAAATAACTAGTCTATTTTTTAATGTAGTCAGAACCCAGGGAGGAGGCTGTGCATCAATAGTATAAGAATATATAAAAATAATAATTATTTTGTCTATCTCATCTCCACGTCAGTTAACTAAGTAATCCCTCCGTTCAAAGAGCGTCGTTTTTAGTTTTTCAAACCTCATATTTGATCGCTAGATCTTATTCAAAAAATTTATTTAAATTGTAAATAAACAAATTATTATTAAAGTATCTCTGAGTGACAAAATAAGTCATAACAAAATAAATAATATTAATATAAATAATTTTAATAAGACAGGATGGTCAAACAAGAAGTCAATAAAGCCTAAACGACACTCTTTTGAGTAGGAAGTACCAAGTAATGTCGGCCTTACCCACACACCGCTTCCAAAAGCTAAGTCACCTCCTCGAGCTTGCCTTCCACTTCAGATTCTGTTCTCGTATGAGCGGATTATTTTGTGTATCCCGTAGACTTTGGATTTGTTTACTACTAAAAAAAACCTATTGGACAAAAACTCTATATCAACCATACATCGAAAGCAACCACAATGTATGTATATGGACTCATTAGTCCATATGGTTAACTTTGTGTAATTGGACCATAGTTATCGTTGTTGCCACAATGCTTCAGCCAACAAGTGGCTTATAAAGGTAGGTCTTATCTAAGATTAAAAATATATCGTCTATCTCTAGTCCTGTGCAAGATCAAGAGAGAGAGAGGGAAAGAGTAAGAAAAAGTAACATTTCTAATTCTCTATGGACAGTCCATGCTTATGAGTACCTTTTGCTATGTGTCACTCTATGGTTACCTGGTCTTGTCGTATGGGCTGCCTTGATTAGAGAGCAACCACACATATATATGAGTGGGACTGGTGATAGTTGTCCATGTTATTGTCATTGTCACAATGTTGTAGCTAAATAGATCAAGATATATCGCCCTTGACACATAAAAATCAACTAGAAAGCTAACCGTTTATTTGGTTGGGATCCACGGTTGGTTGAATCAACGGTCATTTTGGGGACGTGAGGCACCCTCCATTGATTGCAGGCTTTGATTTTGGGGACGGAATCAACTCATCACATGTTTGGTTGAAAGAACTAGGAACACGGGTTGAGATAACAAGATAACACCATTCTCTCTAACATTTTTGCATAGGACCACTGAACTATTTAGAAATCAGCTGCCTATATCACAAATCTTTCTCTCTAGCCGTTTTGCACAGAACACCTAAAAGAGCTTCTATTAATTAATTTTTGCCCTTGCCTCTTTCCACCACCACACGAACACGGCGGCGGATCCATCCCTCGGGAGTGGAGGCGCCGCGCTTGGGTCGCGCACAACACGTGTTGAGGTCGAGTTTATCGTGAGGGCTCGCTACCGCTGCGCCTGCGTTCTCCGCCAAGGCCGCGCGCGCCATGGCTAGCTAGGAGCCGCCGCGTTCACTAAGGAGCCGCTACGCCGCACCATGGTCGGCCGGGAGCCGCCGTGTCGCGCCAGGGTCGGGCGGCCACGCATGTCAGTCGAGCCCGCATGTCGAGGGTGCTATGACGGGGCCGAGCCTCGCGTGTCGAGGGTGCCCTAGTGAAGAATCCTGAGTCTCTCTCGTGGGAGTGAGCGCCGCTGCGCCGACGGAGAATGCGCTTCCGGCCAAGAACTTCGAGCGGCATGGGGCCACTTCTTCGATCGCGCATGGCGTTCACCACCGACGCAGCCGCTCGCCGGCCGGGCGCCAGTCCCGGATGCAATGCTCGCAACCAACCTCCGGCCCCGATCACGGCCCCACGCCTGTGAGCGACGGAGGAAAAACAAAACCCGCGAGAGAAAGCGAGGGATGGCTCCGTCCGCCCGATTTCGTGAGAGCGAAGCCAACCACGATAATGTGCGAATATTCCTAGTGGGTCGAACCCAACCCCTCCGGCTCCCCATCAAACAATCTAAAGGGGTTGAACCCATCCGGGTTGGACCCGAAACCCCAAACCAAACACCGCGATGCTTGAGTGTACCGGAAAGCAACAACCAATCAATGATGACAGGAAAAGATGAGAGAAATATTAATATTTTTCTATTCTTCACGGAAGATGCGCTATAAGCATATGGGTAGCTAATTTTATGGATTTCTCTATAAGCTACTTGCACAATGTTTGGACAGTCAACTTCATTCATACATACAAACCATGTATATTTGTGTTTCCTTTCACATGAACAATGGATTGATGAATTTTTAGTGAAAAAAATTGTGTATTGTTTATTGTTAATTTCTCTTTCTTTCCCTCTAGCTTGTGAGCCAAATGAGCCTGTTCGAGCTAAGCTAGTTATTCAGCCCAATGCCAAACGAAAATAAAGTTATAACCATGTTTCAATAGCCAACTAGCTATTCTCAGGTTGTGTTTGCAAGCTTTGCCGACATTTTGTAGAGCTGGCAAGCTAAGCGGGCATACACTTAAGTCCTGCTGTTGCATTGACCTATCATAACTTCTTCCTTGTTTGCGGCCACTTTTGCCGTTGGTCAAGGTTGGTATAAGGTGGGTTTAGGTGGCAGGAGGGATACTTATATGCGACCATTAAATAAATGTTTTTTTCGACAAGATTTCAGTCGAAAGGGTGACAACACTACTATATTGATGTGGCCCACATATAACACACGATTTAATGTCTGTTCTGTCTTCTTACGGTGATAGGTGCGTATCGTCACATAATCTAAAAGAGCACAAGAGCTCTATCGTATAGGGAAAAGCGACAACAAAACAGTGAGACAATATATCACACCGTACTACGTGATGTAACTGACTATACACCCCTGTCCTTTTGGTCACAGTCAAACAGCTGTTTTTTGAATTTCAAAATTTGAAACTAGACAACTCATGTGCATCTCTGTAATCCAGGAAAAGCAGACCCACACCTAGTTTACCCTTTTTAGCTCCTATAGACAGACAATACAGAAAGGTATGCAAGCAAACGCCCCATTGGGCCGTTGCCTGCTGGCGATTCTACACCACTGGCGCAGCATTTGCGATTTGACATGTCTGGTTCAAACACCGCATCCCCCGATCCGACGGTGCCGCGGGCGCCTGCGATTCGAATCGCCAATCCTCAGCCCCAATGTGCGCCTCGCCCAAAATTCAAACTCGCCCGGGCAAACACGCGACATCCCGCCGGACACGCTCGAGCCCATCCCGCCGTGACAGTGCCCGTGAATACGCCCCAACATCAGGGGCAGTATAGTCATTTGCCACCACGCAGCCAGAAAGGGCAGAGGACGCGCAGCGTGAGAACACCCCACCCTGCCTTATTTTGCTCTGCTCCCGACGCTTCGCTCCCCTCTGCTCTCCCTTCGTCTTCCCCATTCCCATCATCGCTGAGCCTAGGGTGAGCTCCTCGTCTTCTGCCGGCAGCATCGGAACGGTGAGCTCCTCGTCTCTCTCTCTGCTCTCGATGCGCCTGCTGCGAGGCGATTGCTGCGCTCGTTTAAGTGGGGTTTTTCGGTTCCTCTGTTCTGACATTGTTGAGGTTTTGTTGGGGCTGGTTGGGTGTAGCCGGTGGATGGCGAAGGTGGATTCGGTGGCGCCGGTGCCAAACCCGACGTTCATGGACGCCGCTCCTCTGAACCCGCCGCCCCCGCCGCTGGTGGTGGAGGAGCTCGTGCTGCGCCGCAGTGCTCGTTGCCTCAATAGGCCAACCCGACCCAGCTACGCGAACGAGCCTCTCGAAAAGCCCGGCGGCCGGGGACGCCCCAAGCGGAAGGGATGAGGAGAAGCCGGCGCCGGCGCAGCAGGGTGCCAGAGCCCGGCCAGGAAGTACGCCAAGGTGGAGGTGGGCGAGAGGAAGCCGATGCCCGTGATTGCAGCAGAGCCGATCTCTTGTGCTGGCGTTGCTGCGGAAGACGATGCCACGGGGACTGGGAAGAGCGCCAAGCTGAGGGGTGAAGGAGACACTAAGGGCGTTCAACAGCCATTATCTTCACTTTGTGCAGGTACTTTGTGTGTCTGAATGCTCAGGAATTATTCAGTTTAGTGCATGTTTTTCGCTGAATTTGTAAACATGTTGATACAGGAGGAACAAAAGAGAGCTCAGGCTGCCATACAAGAGATTGAGGCTAAAGGTGGCCTCAAACGCCAGACAAAAGGAGATAAAAAAGGTGCGAATCTTAAGGGTATCTTCAAATTTATGCAACACCGATTTCTGCGTTTGTGTTTGTTAATCTTGTCATGCTAAAAAAATGTATTTTCCTTTGCCCTTATAAATACAGAAAAGAGCAGCAAGCAAGAGGCTGAAGCTGAGGAGAAAAGAGAAACGCCCATCAAGGCGGCCTGACCTAAAGGCAATCACCAAGGTAGCATGTTAATCTTTGCCATTCTTCTCTGTTACCATGCTGGTACCCTGTATGAGTTTGCTATGCTTCCTAGTCTTATTGTTATTGTTGAAATTTCAGATGCAAGACACTAATGCCGTGCTTTATCCAGAGAAGAGGATTGGGCAGCTACCAGGTTAACCTTCTACTTCTCTCCAAGCAAAAAAAAAACCGCATTATAAAGTTTGAGGCGTATGAATTCAGTTATATATTGCTCCATATTTCCATTTACTATATGGATGTGCAAATTGATGCTCTTATCTAATCGCATGAATTTAGTTATATATTTTCTCCTATTTACATTTTAATATATAGATGTGTAAATTGATACTCTTATCTAATCGTTTTCAGGAATTGATGTTGGTGATCAATTTTATTCTCGTGCTGAAATGGTAGTATTGGGCATTCATAGCCATTGGCTAAATGGAATTGATTACATGGGGATGAAATATCAAGGAAGGTAACAAAAAACATTTATGTATAAGTGTAGACATGTTTTTTTTTTTTAAAAAAAATAGATGGAGAGATTTTGGATTGGGAAAATTGCAAGTCCATTCTGAACATGCCACAAAACATCTCTTTTTGTTCATTTGACACGGAAATACACCTTGATCAATATGTTTTTTTTTTTAAAAAAAACTTGACCTCTGGTAAAAATTGATCATGCTTTTATCCCTGTATGTAATTATTCAATACCCACAGCATTTCCTTTTCAACACTCCCAAGTGTCCACTCCTTCCGATGAGATATATATAAGGCTATCTAGGTGTCTTTAGTTAAACTATTTTACCTTTGACTATCAATATCTGAATTTTATGTTGATCGACAAGATTTGAATTACTAGATTCATTATGAATCAAAAAACCATTGCTGTACTGCTGATTGCCGCCTTGCAAACCCCACCTCAGTTTGTCCCTTGTGTGATGAGGCTAATGAAATAATATAACATATCCTGATTGCTTGCTTGTGTGTTTCCAAGGCAGGCTTGGACAGCTATTCTTTGTGTTGGGGTTGCTTCCTTTTTTGCATCACAACCAAAGGACTCTCGTTTTAGTAGAGGGTCGAGCAAGACAATTCATTTGCTTTCTTTAAGATAATAAATTTTTATTACATATTGTTTGTTGAAGTGTCATATTGGAGATGGTGTCAATGTCCTCATGGACTTATATTTATGATAGGAGGAAGTAATTCCTTGTTGCAGACTTGCAGCATACTGTAGCTGTTTCTTTTTTATTTTCTAAATGTTGAGCAAAGTGATTGGCTATTATTCCTATTCTATTTACACCTTCTAAACCAAAGCAGAAATGACTCCTAAAGGGGTGATCATGTACCTTAACTAATAATTTTGAATTTAATTATGCAGAAGGAGTATGAAAAGTTAACTTTTCCCATTGGCCACCTGTATCGTAATGTCTGGCATATATGAAGATGATTTGGATAAAGCTGATGAGATTATTTACACGGTCAAGGAGGAAACGATTTACTTGGTAACCATCGTCAAATTGGTTCTCAACAGTTGAAGCGTGGGAATTTAGCATTGAAGGTTGGTTTCAATGATTCTTATTTTTACTTAGTTATATAAATTGCATCTAATATTACTGTGTTCCAGTTTTTTGGTTATGCTTATGTTCTATCTTATAGTTAAACTGGGTTTTGTTACGATTGTGTCTGTAGTAGGCTAGTCTTTGTTGGTCCCTATGTTTTGATTGGTTGCCTAACTAAGCTCTAATGCAGGCTTGCTCTTTTATGTAGACTTGCACATTGCTCAAAGCGTTCCAATTCTGAATTGCATGTACGCCAAATTTATTACTTTTTAGGCGGTACAAGGTTTGCACAAGCCAATGCACATACAAGAATGAAATATTCTCATCCTTCATACCTTTACTAAAACATGGCACCTAGACCACATGCAAACAAAATTTAAACAATCAAACACAATTTTTTTTCAAATGTGTCTTGTCTCTGTATAACTACTAAACACCAATAAACTGCATACATTATTTTTTAAAAAAAAATATGTTTCTCAGTTTATGCTGGCTTATGTTATGTTGCATAAGGTCTAGACCTAGTTCAAAAGCTATGGCTGATGCAAACAACCAATTAGATAGTATGGTTTTCGAGTTACTGAAGTCATGGCGCGGGGCATCTCGATACACCAATTAGACATTATGGTTTTTCGTTCTTGAAGCCATGTTGCGGGGCATGTCGATACATTTAACATTGCAGAATCTAAGTTAATTTATATACTCAAAAGGTTTAGAGCAGTGGTAGTCCTCGGTTGGGAGGTCGGGGGCTCCCTGAGCTGCACGAAAGAAAGGTCCCTTGTTGTGTAACATGGCACCTAGACCACATGCAACAAAATTTAATCAATCAAACACAATTTTTTTCAAATGTGTCTTGTACGTGTATAACTACTAAACACCAATAAACTGCATACATTTTTTTAAAAAAGCGCACATGTTTATGCTGGCTTATGTTATGTTGCATAAGGTCTAGTTCAAGCTATGGCTGATGCGGGCAACCAATTAGACAGTATGGTTTTTCGGTTGCTGAAGCCATGGCGCGAGGGCATATCGATACACCAATTAGACATTATGTTTTTCGGTTCGCGGAAGCCATGGCGCGGGGCATGTCGATACATTTAACATTGGAGAATCTGAGTTAATTTATATACTCAACAAGGTTTAGAAGCAGTGGTAGTCCTTTGGTTGGGGGGGGGCTCTGCTGGCGAGGTTCAAATCACAGGTTGCATGAAAGAAAGGTCCCTTTCTGAAGCCATGGCGCCCGAGGCATGTCGATACACCAATTAGACATTATGGTTCTTTGGTTGCTGAAGCCATGGCGCTGGGCATGTCTGATACAAAATCTGAGTTAATTTATATATACTCAACAAGGTTTAGAGCAAAGGTAGTTCTCCGGTTGGGAGGTCGGGGGCTCTTTGCAGGGTTCAAATCCTGGGTTGCCTGAAAAGAAAGGTCCCTTGTTGTGTAAAGTGTCTACAGAGATATCGTGCTGCATGAGCATCCTGGACAGCCTGCTTTGGGGGCCTTTTCTCGACCCTGCGGTTAAAGGGAATTTCTTTCTTCTGCGATATAATACCTTGGGGAGGTCAATCACCTCGGGGTCTGAGTTTTTTCCCTTTGTCGATCCACGGATGTTTTGGTTTACACTTTCGAATGAATTGATCTTATTCTTATATGATCTCAGCTTGTTTTTACTGATCTAATTTTATGGTACCCGTTGAGAATAAGCAGGGGCCAATGGTAATCCTGTTCGAGTTATTCGAGGCCATTCGTCAAAAAACAGCTATACTGGAAAGGTCTACACCTATGATGGACTTTACAAGGTATTTATGTTTTCTGAATTAGCTTGTGAATAATGTAAACAAAATGTTCTTGTCTTGTTATTGGAGTTTTGGCCTTTTAATCCCTGCAATCCCATGGCCATGGACATACACATCTTGGCTAAATCATTACAGAAATATGCTTCTTTGAGAATACACCAGAAATAAATTTGCGTATCTAGTTCTGTTGCATTATTTGACCAATTCTATATTTGTTATTTCATACGGATATTCGTAGGTTGTGGATGACTGGGTGCAGACTGGAGTGCAAGGCCATGTCGTTTTCAAATTCAAGTTGAAACGCTTGAGGGTCAGCCATCGTTGACAACTTCTCA
This sequence comes from Hyparrhenia diplandra, assembly GCA_015847255.1. Taxonomy (NCBI): domain Eukaryota; kingdom Viridiplantae; phylum Streptophyta; class Magnoliopsida; order Poales; family Poaceae; genus Hyparrhenia; species Hyparrhenia diplandra. Next base: position 14,759 of record JADLZK010008779.1, on the reverse strand, counting down.
GGTATGTTTAAACAAAGACAGCAAAAACTGGAGTTGCGAGTTGGCTGTACTGATAGTACCCACTGTTTTCTTTATGGCTTGGATGGGAGGACTTCACTTATTCTATATTATATCCTGTCATTTGGTAGAGAAGGAATGTGAAAATAACATGACACTCCTCGGATTTGCTAATTCAGTCAGTGTAACATTTGCTAGTTCTAGTGCAAGCAGCTTTTTCTTTCAGAAATATGCTTGTGACTTTTTAAAAGAAATATGCTTGTGATTACTAATAATACAAACACCTAGTTGTACTTTACCAGGTGACCTTTTGAATCAAATTTTTATTCGCTTGAATAAATTTAACTTGCAGTTTTGTATATGCTGGAAATGTTATGTGTTTGTGTGATCACATATCTGTGTGTATATACAGGTGCTGTTTACTCGTGCAGAAGCTCCAACAACTATTTCTGAATTACCTGGGTAAATGATTCAAACACCTGAAGTTTTTTTTTTTTTTTGTACATGTGGATCTGAAGTGTCTATTTTACCATTCACGATTTCATGTTTTTTCCTCCATAAGTTATGTGTTCTAAAATAAAGTAGCTCATATTAGTTATAAACACGGATGATAGAAGTGGAAGTCTATCGTTTGTTGTATTGCCTTTAACCTGAAGTGCAGTATGTATTCTCCCTCGGTTCCAAAGTTCAACTTTGACCAAGTTAATGCATAATGTAAAGATTAAATTAGTTTCATTAAATGTACCATGAATTATGTCTTGATAATGTGTTTATTTGGTTTTTGTAGATCTTAATACTATTTAAACTCGGCTAAAACTTAGAGAGATTTAACTATTAACAAAATTAAAATGACCTGCATCTTGAAACAGTAACAGTTTAGTTCAAGTATCTATAGAATCTAAGCTATATATATCTTTACAACATCAATGGCTGTGGTTGTTTCAGGACTGTGCTATGCAAACATCCATGCATGTATTCTGTTATCACCTAATCTTAGTGATATAGAGATTATGTTTCCCTGAATGAAACTAATCATGTCACATTTTAAATTGATAGGCTGACTAGTAGTTAGTTCAAGTATATGTATAAACAATTAAACATGCCAATCTACTAGAGATAAGGAAGGATTTGTAATCTTAGCTAAATATATCTTTATAGATTTGCAGTCGTACTCTATCAACATCAATGGTTGTGGTAGTTTCAGGACTGTGCTATGATAATATCCATGCATGTATTCTGTATCACCTTAGCCTTAGTGATACGGAGATTATGTTTCCTTGAATGAAACTAATCATGTCACATACTCCCATTTTTAATTTGATAAGGCTGAGTAGTATTATTTAGTTCAAGTATGTGTATAAACATGCCAATCTACTAGAGACAAAGGAAAGATCTGTACCATATAAAAAATCTTAACTAAATATGTTTTACAGATTTTGTGGTTTGCTAGACAGTACTCTATCAACATCAATGGTTGTGGTAGTTTTTCACGAATGTGCTATGCTAACATCCATGCTTGTATTCTGTTATCACCTTAGTCTTAGTGATACGGAAATTATGTTTTCTTGAATGAAGCTAATCGTCATATTTTAATTTGATAGACTGGTTTTGTGGTGACATCTCTGGAGGGCAAGAAAATATTCCAATTCCTGCTACCAACTTGGTTTTGACGATCCAGCCTGTTCCTCCATCGGTACATGTTTCAAAAATATCCAGTTGTTTTGTTTCATATTTTCTTCGTCACAAAGCTATTTGCATTGTTCCAATAAACTAGAGCAAATTTCTGCAGTGTGATTTCTAAAAATTTGAATCGGCTACATCCTGGAATACGTCAAATAGCAGTTTGGTTTACAAACAAAAGTTGCCTAAGCTGCCTAAATTTTTGTTTGGAAGTTGTGTAGCAAACAAACAAGATAATACAATGAGGTGCTCTATGAAACTTTTTAAACAAAATATTGCCTAAGCTGCCTAAATTCTGTGCTAAATGTTTCTTGTTTTATGAGAATTTCTCGTGTTGCTTCTAACAGATCTGCTTTCTTGTCATCTTGTTCTACTGTTGTTTATAGTGCCTGCTTGCTTACTGTCACCTTTGGCAACATTTTAGGTTTCACATACTTGAAGTCTCTAAAAATTCCAAAGGACATCAAGATCCCGTCTAGTATTATTGGCTGTGATTGTGAAGGAGATTGTGCTACCAACAAAAACTGTTCATGTGCAAAGCGCCAATGGTTCTGATCTGCCTTATGTATCGTATAAGAACATTGGCAGGCAAGTGCAACGTTTAAAATGCTTCAGCACTTGGATGCATTTTGCAACTATTGTGTTTCCATATTTTTACTTCTAATTCTATAGGTTGGTGGAGCCCAAAAGCAGTTGTATTTGAATGTGGGGCTAACTGCAGCTGTAACCATGGTTGTGTAAACAGAACATCTCAACAGGGTTTGCAATATCGCCTAGAGGTTATTTCTCTTTCAAAGAGATTTCTATTTTAGACCTTTTTCCCTATCAAAACCATAGGAGCTCTGTGTTTTTGTATCATTAAAGAGAACAGAATAAAAGTACAAAAGAGGGTCAGCCGCCCTCCCAATTCTGCACACATATGCTCCAAGTGGACACCAAATGTAGTTTTTCATTACCTACTGTTTGCATGACTACTGAAACATATGGGTTGCAACAGTGAAAAGACATTCTTTATTGTGCTTCCACAATATGTTTCCTTCCACAATTCTTCTGTTTGGGTGGCACCTCTTACTAGCATGTATATCTAGCTATATTTTGCTTAAAAGGCTGAATTTTGCAGGTATTTAAGACAGCTTCAAAAAGGTTGGGGAGTCAGGACTTGGGACACTATCTCCCTGGGGCTCCCATCTGTGAGTACACAGGGGTGTTGAGGAAGGACTGAAGATTTGGATGGTTCTGGAACAACTACTGTTTTGACATTGACTGTCTTCAAACCATGAAGGGTTTGGATGGAAGAGAGGTAATAGTTTTTCTCATTACTGTAACATGAAATATTGCCAAATTGTGGTCCTATATATCACTTGTCTTTGCCAAAGTTTACCAGATGCTTTTAGAGCATTTTGTTCTTAAACACTCATGCTATGTACTCTGTCCTGCAGAAAAGAGCTGGATCTGAAAAATGCACTGCCCAATCTTCATCCTGAGAATGATTCAGATGCACCACCTGCACCTGAGTACTGTATAGATGCTAGTTCTATTGGCAATTTTACCAGGTTTATAAATCACAGCTGTGAACCTAATCTTTTCGTCCAGTGCGTCTTGAGCTCACACCATGATGTTAAACTGGCAAAAGTGACTCTTTGCTGCTGACACTATACTTCCTCTTCAGGTGAGAATTGTTTGGGTTCTCTCAACAAAACTGCAGACTCTAAAAAAAATTTCTGACTATCTTGTACTTTTCAGGAGCTATCCTATGATTATGGTTATCGTTTGGACAGCGTTGTTGGGCCTGATGGAAAACTGTGAAGCTGCCTTGCCACTGTGGTGCTTCTGATTGTCGGAAGCGGCTCTACTAGATCTGCAGTATTTGGATTTTGGAGATAAACAACTTATATTGTAGAAAACCATTCATGGTAGCTATGTGGGACATGCTCTGATATATAGCAAAAGAGAATCTTAATCTCCTTTCAGAGCTTTCTTATTTTGTGGGAATTAGAGGACATGCTCTGATATATAGCGTGGAGCATCTTAATTCTCTTTAGCTTTCTCTGTGAGAGAACAAGCTAGTTATGATAGCGTATTTGCTGACAGCCAATTTGGTCCTGGAATAGTTAACCTCTAAGATAAATATATATATAGATTAAGTACCTGTTTTCTCAGTGTCTTAGATCTGTGTTTTTTCATCAAAGTGCCGTATTGTTGTGTTTTTAATCGATGGATATATGGACTATGCCTTTTCAATGGCAGCTGAATTATCAAATAGCGACAAATAGAATTATCAATGGCAGCTGAATTTTTGATATCTCAGTATGTCAGTAGCTGGAAAGGCATCGGGTGTTGGTGTCGCTGCATGTGTATGCCAAATTATGAAAATATGCCATGCCTTCGTTCATTCATTTTTTTTTTTTTTGAACCGGAGAGCTCCCAGGTACAATGCCTTCGTTCATCTATAACCGAAGGAGCTCACTCATAGAGTTCTCTGCGCATGCAGAGCGTACACGTAGGCAGTCATCGGTTTCCTCCGCACGCACCGCGACGCATCCCTTCTCTCCCCTCCGCGACGTTCGTTCCTCTCGAGGGAAAAAAAAAAATCGCGCGGCGGCCCGTTTCAATTCCTCCTCGATGATTGAATGCGCGCGAGGCCTGATCCCCTTCCTGCCCGTCACCGCGGCGGCCTATTCGTCTTCCTCCTCTCGATGGCGTCTTGGACGGTCGGACCTGCGGCCTATTCGTGTTCTTCCTCTCATTGGCGTCTGGACGGTCGGACCTGCCGCGTCATCGACCGGCCACATTCCTCGATCCCCATCTCCGTCTCCCCGTCTTCGATCCAAATCCATGAAGTAGCGGGTCGTCACGCATCCACCGACCATCGGTCGCCCGTGCCTGAGTGCCTCCATCCCAACCTCCTCTGGCGTTTTCGATTCAGCGTCGCTGCCCCATGTCCCACATCCTTCAGTTTCACCTCCACCTATAGTTAATCGTATTCATGGTCGTTAAACTTACGCTATGGCGTCGTCGAGGGGTCATCTCGCCGCGCTGCTGCCTGCCGGCTACGCCGTGGCTACCACTGCCGCTGCCTGCCGGCACGCCGGACGGGTACGGAGGAGTGGGGCTACGTCGAGGTCCGACCAGTAAGTAAATACTACAAACTCATCTAATCTGCTTCCCGCTACGCTCGCTATTGGCTCGGAGATGAACGTTCTGCCGCTGCTGATGCTTCTGAGAGGCGCACCTGTTCTGGTGGCTGCACCACACAGCCCGCAGCGCGTGGACAACGGCAGACGCCATGGCCGACCGTGCTGTGGCTGCGGGGAGGCCCGTGTGGAGTGATCGTTAACTCACATAACAATCCAGTATAATGCCGCTACTAACGCCAGGTTAAAACAAAACAATATATTCATCTTAAAAAGAGATTCATGCTATATTAATGGGTAACTCAGGATAAATTTCATGCCAAAAAGTTTTCATATAGCATTTACTTGAGAGACATAATTTTTAATGTAGCGTAGGATCACTAATCATTGTCAAGCTCTTCGTTCATAAATAATAAACCGTATACCGTTTTGTACCATCTCAACTCTCACAACACTTATTCTCACCCAAAAATTACACAAGTTGATTTAAAAAATACTCTCTTCTGCACATTAAAATGGAATACTGAGATTGATAGCCATAAGAAGCTCTGACTTGTGTGTTATTTTAAAGCATCAGTAGGCGCTGCTTAAACTGCTGGAGAAACTGACAAGGCTCAAGTAAATTGAGAGTAGGGAATAGCAAATTGCTTAACCCCATGAAAGATCTGTTAAAGGGCAACAAATTAGCAATATTAACCATTGTTGAAACATCTGAGAACAATTACAACTTGGGTAATTAAAACTTTCTTTGAAAACTGTACTATGTACATATGAAAACTGTGCCTTGGTCATTCTCCAGATTAATGTGAAAGCGAAAGATCCCCTCAGCCTAAAAATTGAAATGAACGTCAAACCTCAGGACCTCCTACGGTTTCAAATTCTGATATACATTTGTAAGGGGAAGTAAATTAGCAGGCTCTCACCACGGCACAGCCGCTGCAGGAACCATTTTGACAAAATGTTTATAAATGAAACCAACACCTCATATCCCCTGAGCCAGAGAGCTTAATATGCAATTGAAATTAAAACCATTCTTATCGGTTGAACAAACCAAGATCTCAATTTAGAATGTAATGGAAATTAACTTGTTCCAAATGAAACTAACTATATAACACAACACCGGTCAAGATTGAGCTCCATATCTCTAACTTATCCATAAACACCGGTCAAGATTGAGCTCCACATATCTCTAACTTTTCCATCTTTTATTGCTCGATTATCTTTTTTTTCTCAAGTAAATTAAGCAGCTCAATTTCATTGGACTCAAAACTAATTGCGAATTTTTTCACTCAGAGCTTTTTCATAAAATAGGCTATTTGGTTCTAGAAATGAAAATGAAAGGAAGCAAAGAAAGGCTATTTGGTTCTAGAAATAAATGAAAATTGAAGAAGACAGTGCAACATCAACATGAAGCTTGCAGTATAAAAAAATGGTCACCCACCTCATGGATCCAGATCAAATAGTGAAATTCTTTGTGCCCCCTATAAGTACCTTCATGAGATCTGTAATGAAATTAGCACCATTAGCAAATAAAGTAGAAGGATCACGTTCTCATAAAAACTGCAAAACTATAACTATAATAAAAAGCATTGAACTTATCAAGTCCATGTGCATATAACTTTTTGCTTGGTATTTGCAAATAACCTACAAACATAAAAGTTACATGGAAAATATCAGCATGAGATAAATTTAGCCATAAGCTTTTTTCTTAAACCAAATTATAGCCTTGTTTTTCACAGGAAGAAACATGAGTAATAAGTAATAACCTGCACTTTGGAACAACATGCAAGACTATATGCAAGGGCAAAGGGACTTAAAGTGAATATTTTTATGCTGTAGAAAGAAACTGCTGCATGGCATGGCATGGCGCGGAAGCAACCCCTGTCACTCTAAAATAGTAATGTATCTTACCAACCAAGAGGACCGATATCTTAATGTTGTAAGGGCTTGTTTTGAACCCACAGAAATTTCAAGAATCAGTTCAATTTGCATGAAAAACTTCAGGAAACATCTTGTGTTAGATCATTATAGTATATACCTGTGTCGGATCCTTGTTTGCGAGGGGAGGCAGTCATTGGGCAAAACTTCAGAAACATTCTTGCAGAAGAGAAGAAACGAATAAGCAGCAGAACATTTTAGTTAAGCTCCGGGCCTGAAGCCATCCCCACACTGGTAGGCGTTCTTTGTTTTCTTGAGTAACATCCTCTGAGTGGTACCCCGGAGGGAGTACTCGTCCAGAGCACACACGGCGCCCTTGTCGCGAGCGGCGGGAAGTAAGGCCCCTGCGGTGGAGCCTCCTACAGAAACAATGCCCAAAAACTCAGATCAGATCAGTAACAATGGGCCTTCAAGCTTCAAACTACCAACCGAGAGGAGATCCGACGCCGCATTGCCTGGCGAATTTATGCCAGCTCCCAGAACCGGAAGGGTGACGATTTGATCTGTGGCTGACGGATTGTCGCCGCAGTGGAGGGCATCTCTGACCAGGGAATTCGGATCGAAAACGAAAGCCAGTTTAGGGATTGGAAGACGGATCGAGGAGAGATCGATGGGAGGGCTTGCCTGGTGGAGGTTAGGACTCCGTGACATGTGTTTTCTTATCATTTCCCAATTGTCAATTAATAAGCATGACAAGTTTGCTACTTTCATTTAGTTCAAATTTCGAAACAAACAACTCTTTGTTGGAGGCGACTCTCCACCCCGGTCATGTCGCGGGAGGGAAACGTGCCATGCAGCGCTGCGCACTGCCCCACTGCATTCGGAACGCAGGCGTTCATCTCAGCACGGGGACGGCACGCTCAGTCCCCCGCGCCGCGGGTTGAGTGATGCCTGGCGGCTCCTCGCCGCCGGCGGCGCTGCTTCCGCGCAGCTCACCGCGAACTGCGCAGCCACCAGCAATCGTCTCTGTTCCCCAGCTCGCCTGGGCGCTGCGCGCCTCCGACCCGCGCGCCTTCCCCACCACACCGTCACCGCATGCCGACCCGGCTGCCAGCCCGCACGGCAGGAACGCCGCCGCGGTGGATCTCCGCAGCGCCGAGCGCGAGCGATCCGGGGCACTGGGCGGTGGCGTCGTCGTCGCGGGTGGGCGATGGAGTCGACGACGTCGCCGGCGAACGCGGGAGCCCCGAGCGCCCACGCCTCGGCCGCCACGCGCTCAGCTCCGTGAAGTTCTCCCCAGCCGGCCCCACCGCTTCCTCTCTCCCCGCCGACGGCCTCGCGCTCACGCCGCCGGAGGATCTCGCCAGTGATGCGGCTGCTCCGGACACGCCGCTCGTACCGCCGTCCTCGCGGGCAGGCGGCTCGTCGACCCGCCGCCGCAGTGGCTCGCTCTGCGCGCCAGCGGTGGCCAGGCGGCCGACGGCGGCATCCGCGCAAACTGACCGCCGCCGGGCCGGCGAGCTGACGGACGTGAACAGTAGACAGCGAATGCGGCCCAGACCGCCGGACCTCAAGGTGCGGGCGTCGTGCACTGGAGTGGGACGCGTGCGCCTCCTGCGGGAGAGAACCGCCGCCGCCGCCGTGTCGCTGCAAAAGCCCTAGGCGCGGGCGCTCCTAGGGCATGGAGTGGAACTCGCCGCTCCGTTTTCAGAGCCCGCACTGTTTGTCTGACTTTCGGCCGCGGGTTTTTCGATGATACGGAAAAGGTGAAGCTGAGTCGATCTCTGGCACCGCGATCGTGGTGCGGGCGGGCGGACCGGCGTGGGCGTGAGACTGAGATAAGACATATGCTGACAAAGCTTCTGAATACCGTACTTTGCTGGTCCGACGGATGATGATGTTTGTTCTAAAATAGAAAGAGGTGTGTCGTTATATGATAGAGATTCTGAGTTGGATTTTATTGGATGGTGGAACTGTCTTTGCGTTTGCAGCTTGCAATCAGCAAATCTTGAATCTCTACGAAAATCTTACAATGGATGGATGCAATGTGTTGATGAATCATCACGTACTTTGCGCGCGTCCGGCGTCGGGTACGGCGAAGCTTCATGAAGATCGGGCCGCTAGACGCGGACCTCAAGCCTCGCTGCCACCACCCGACTAACCATGGCGCGACTCCCTCTCACGTGGCATCGTAGTAATCCAAAATCCCAATCCCAACTACAAATACAACCACGATCATGATCATGTTTCATGTTCATGGGATGAACGGCAGCAATGGCGGGACAACTCGGTGGGCACGGGGTTCAGCTGCGTGGAAGGCGGCAACAGGGCTTGATGGCGCACACGGGCGGCGACGCGGCGCGGGACCTGGTGACGCTGCTTTTGCGCGCTCTACCGCGACAGCCCGCGGCTCCGTGCCAGCCCGCTCACATCGTCGCCGGAGTCCTACGGCGGCAAGTTCGCGTCACCACGGCGCTGGCGGCGCTCACTGCCGTCGACCCAGGGCCGCCGTGCGATACCCTCGGCGGCGTAAGCCGGGGATGGTTGGATCTCGCCGCTCGACTTCGTGGTTTGAGTTCGTTGTCCATGTGATGATGTCATCGCTAAAAATAGTCAACGTACGCAATGTTGCCGTGTACTACATACGCGCAAAAGTGCACTCGGTAGCAGCGGGTAAAATAAATTAATGGCGCTGGACCGATGGATCTGTTGTGTTGCAGTTGTCGTGGGGGCCGTCGCTGTACCAGGTGTCCCGGGTGGACGAGAACGCAGCAGCAGTGTAACAGCGTGGCGGCCAAGATCAAAGCAACTGGAGAAGAAGCGGTTCACGGACGCCCCGGCATCGGGTCGGGCTGGAGGGCGTCTCAGCGCCAACTCAACTCCGTCGTACTCCACTTCAACTCCCGACTCTGTTGCCTCTGGTCATTGCTGCATCCTGCTAATTACACTGAAAAATGGACTTTGCAACTTCCCTCAAAAGGACGGAGTCGTCGGGGATTCGAGCACGGCGGCGGCGGCGGTCTCGGCTGGCGTAAATGCTTCCTTCAGGCGCCCAGGACGGACTTCTCTCGGGGAAGCCACACTGCAAAAGTCCGGGACGTATGTTTTCGTAAGGTCTTTGAAGGTACCTGGGAGGGATGAGAGCTGTGACAGTGCTGTGCAGGTTTGCGGCGAAGGGTAGCATCTTATTCCTTTTTTTTCTTTTCAAATTTCATTTTCTTTCTTTTTTTCTTCCTCTTCTCTTAAGTTTCGGATGATGTAGTCATGCCCACTTTCTTGATCAGTTGATCTAGACCTTAATCTTAGTTTCTGGTGACGTGAACCTGATTTCATTGTGTGAAAATTAGGAACCTACTACCTTAAATTTGGGTAATGCAAACATCAATATTCCTGCTGAAAATTCTAGGAGTTGAGCTTAGGCTTTATTGGTTTGAAGTTACATTTGGTGTTTTGTGATTTGCATATAGTCACATAACATTCAAACTGGAATGGAAGGAGATCCGGAGGCATTTCAGAAACATAATGGACTTTTTTTCTCCCTATGTCTGCCTTTCCTCACTTTTGCCCCTTTAATTGCATGTTATGATATATCACGCACATTCTACAGGTCTTGAAAACTCCTGTCTCACTTGATATGCTTGGACGCATTTTTAATGGTTCTGGCAAACCCATTGATAATGGTCCCCCAATATTGCCTGAGGCTTACTTGGACATTTCTGGTGAGCTATTTTGCATTATAATGTAAACCTGCCCGACTTTGAGGAAGCTTCTGTAGCATGTGTTTTAGAGCTGACAGATGCTAAATGGGACCTGAGTTTCTCAGTTGACGAGGATCTGCGAGAGGGTGCAGAACGTTCGGGCGCACGGGAAATTCTCTGTTATGCCCATATAGGTCTGATACTGTTCCGGGAGGTTCCCACTCCCATTGTCAGAAGAGATGGTTCAGCGAATATCCACCATTGATGTGATGATGAGACTTTCCAGCAGAGGGCAGAAAATTCCTCTCTAACTGCCTGTGCTGAGTCTTTCCCTCACACGAGAAATTTGCTGCATCGCGAGTATGTTGTTCTATCTGCATCGGCACATGCTTTTGCAATGTTAGGACAATTGTCAATTGTTCAATTTGCACATTGGGATAGGTTTGCGTCGATGGTCAATATTGTGTAAGCGTTAGTGCAAAAATACAGTGACCATCTGTTTATATATATATCACTGTTTTCATCAATTTATAGAAAGCTACTTCTTGGAGCTCTACGTTCATACTCAAACAGCATTGGACATATGTTTGTTTGTGTTTTTTAAGGATTTTATCATGTTTTTGTATTTCAAGGAGGCAAAGGAAGTGAAAATTTCCTCGGTGAGTGATTCATAGGTGCCCTGGTCCATTGATTCAGAAGCAAAGCATGGTGAGTTGGTCTCTTTTCTCTATCGAGTAGTGCATATATGAAAATTTTGGGTAGCAATTTAGGCTAGCTTTCCATATATATATATATATTTGGACAGCAATTATTTATGGAGTTCTTGGTATCTATTTTGTAGATGACACCCTACACAATAATGTTTGTAGGTCATTTAGTCCTTTCTGGCGGCAACAAGGGCCGGGGAGACATGTTTTGACAAAATTTAAGGCACCTTTTTTGCTGTCATTTGTAGCGTTCTCTTACACCCTGGCATACAGGTGTTCCAGTGTTAAGACCAAAAATGGCTCTACAAAAGTGATGAGGCACTATGATTCAAGAAGGAGGGACTCTGAGGACACGCCGCCTAGCTCAGGTGTTACTCTCCTGTTGTTGGAGAAGAGGAAACAGATGACTGGTACTGGACTTTCTCTGAGGATGGCGACAGTAAGGTCAAAGCTACCATTTAGTTGCTCTCTACTGCGCTCGTAGTAGCGGTTTGTATTGCACCAACAATAGGCAAAAGATTGACAAATCTGAATAGAGAGAAAACTTAGGGTTCAGATTTACGCAGATCTACAAATTTGGCTACGGTCTAAATGAAATAGTTGTGCGTACTCAATGCACTGTGGTATTTGTACTCCTCTCTAATGGCCTCATATCCCTGTTGAGAAGAGATAGTGAGATGAAAGCTCCATCTTACACGCAGTAGCACTAGATTCGCCATGGTCGCGTGCAGCGGCGAGAATCCTCTAGTTCAGTATCATGATTTCATCGTGACAGTAATTTAGTAATTGCCTAAATGGTGGCATATCTCCCTTGATGTAAGCTGTCAGAGATTTCATTTGATGTCGCTGATTTAATCCTTGCTAATTGTTTGCTCATTGCTAATTGGCAGCAGTAATAACTACCAATTTGTATACAGATATGTAATACCACTAAGGCCGGGTTCATTTAACTGCTTTACCTACATTCAATTCTTCTTGCAAGGCATTTTTGCTCACTGCGAAAAACGCAAGCTTTGATGTCGATACAAGGCTAAGAACAAGCAGCCGATAAATTCCAGCCGGAGCTGGCAGATGGCGAGGAGAGCCTCAGCAGTAGCAATATAGCGAGCATCATCGGCGCACGATGTCTGCCAACGAGAACTCATCGGCGGTGGAGGCCGTCGCAGCCGCGAACGCCGCCGCGTCCACGCCACGGTCGCGGCTGCCGCGGTGGACGCGGCACGAGACGCGGTCCTGGATCCGGGCGAGGCGCCATGGAGCGGCGCGGACTGCCAGCTGCCGGCGGTGCACGGCCGCGGCTTGAAAGTGAGCAGCGGTGTCGGCACTGCCTGCCGTCGCCACGGCGTGGGCGCGGCCTTCCGGTCGCGGAAGGAAAGCGGTGGGGCACGCGTCCGCCGGACCTCGAGAAAGATATTAGCGTGGGAAGGGAAGGCCATCGCCGGCGCCGGCGCCGGCGCCGCGCAGCACGAAGTCGTTCTGGGACATGCGCGGCGACCAGCGGCGCGCCGACGCTGCCCTCGTCCTTCGACCGCGGGTGTACGACGCGCTCGTCTGCGGCGAGACGCCGCGGCGGCCGTGATAAGCGCCGGACTTCGTCGACGGGGAGCTGGAAGGCGTGTACCGGCAGCCGCCCATCATGGTCATGCCCATATCAGATCAGCACTCGTACTGGCATGTCGTGCGTCGTGCCATTCTACTCCATGGATTGCATCAGCTGAATTTGATCACGTACGTGTATGGTTTGGTTGCATGCAGTGAGGAAGTACAGGCCCCCTCCTGCCTCTTCTGAACACAATGCTCTGGTCCAGGTCCGCCCCAGTTGACATTCGTCAATGTCTAGCGTCACATTTTGTATCACGTGATTGAAAAAAAAATCAATTTTAACAAACTAGTATTTGTCATTGTACTTATAACAAGAACTGGGGGCTTTTTCATATTTGACTGACAAGTGGGCTGCTAGCCATTTTAGCTCTCAGAAAATTATAGGTATTTGTTAGAGGCTCAAAATTGGCCAATGGGTTTATTGAAAATAGTCGATATAAATTTTGTTTCTCTGATAATCCCAAAACAATTTATATTTTGGCGATCTTAAATGTCTGGTTGGATGATAAGTTTTCTCTACACTGGAAAGGTTGTGGATGACAAGTAGGCTCCACAACCTTTTTTACTGAAATTTGCAGGCATTTGTTATGAATTTAACTGCTTTTCCAACCAATGAACTGAATGATAAACTGTTTTTGTGTGGCCACGGCGGTGACGAAGAGACCCGAAGAAGGCAGGCGCGGCGGCGTCAGACGGGAACTCGACGTCGTCGCAGCGCGACGGCGTTGGCGGTGGCGGATTCAAGGACAGCGACGCGACGTTCGTGGATCGCGGGCAGAGGGCACCGCGACGGCCGGCCAGCATCCGAAGCAGGTACGGTGAGCTGCAGAGAGGCAACCGGGCACTGGCACCCAACGCAAGAGCACTGCTTTCAGCTGGGACGCCGACGGGGAGCAACGGGCGACTCTCCTCCGCGCCATGGACAGGGTCGCCACGACGCCGTGTGCCCGGGATCGCCGATGACTGGCTTTGACTGAAGAGCAACGGCCACCGACGTTCATGTTACGCCGCGGTGCATTCAGAATTTCGGTAGCTGGCACGCTGCGTAGGAAATGAAACAAGGACGATATTATATATAAATACAATGAAGTATGCCATTGGCATATATACATCAGATTATTGCGGTTGTGAAATTGTGAATTAGAAACTCTTGAATCCTATCATGTGAAACATGGATGAAACATCCTGAAGTCATCGTAGTCTCAGTGAAAAAGAAATTGAATGCACTCTCACATGAAGCATGATAACAAAGTGTGATATCCATATCCAATATTTGACTGGAAAATGAAGCATACACAGGCAACACATATGCCCCCGCGTTTTTTTTCCTTTGGTACAGATATACTAAGAGTGTAAATGAATCAACAGTATTTTTGGTGAAATTAAAACCAAAACCATTAAAAATATGCATACTTTCAGTGAGGCACAGATAAACATGTTATTAGCCAGCTGTTTTGGTAAAATTCTGATTGAGGAACCACCATCTTTTCAAAATAGAGAGGAACTGCAGAGTCAGATACAAGTACAACTGTTCAGTGCGACATGAAGAAAATCGTCTTATGCTTTGGCTAAGCGCAACATGATGCTCCTCATCGATGGAATTGGAAGCACTCCTTTTAACCATTGGATAGCGAAAACAACTCAAGATGAAATCGTGAAGCAATTGGTCAGAGAGTGTGGATGCGCCTTTACTCCCACTGTCCGTTGCTCAATCCAACATTCTAGATGAAGAAACTGTCAGAACAGAGATGGTCCAACATTCTAGATGAAGAAACTGTCAGAACAGAGATGGTACCCTCATATGTGAGATCTGCCTGTTTAATTTCACTTCGGACCTCCGAAGTCGGTAAACTAATGGACCACAGTAGTCACAGCATGTATAAGTTTTAGTCTTTTAGAGAATCTGCACTGCACCAAAGGGCAAAACTGAAGGGTCCTCAATCTCAACAGATCTCCTGAAGCTATACCAGTATAAGGTGGCTACAATCCCTCTGTCTTGCGTCTTTATCACCAAATGGCACAAGCCCCATATTCACCTCAGTTGCATGGTTCCATTACAACAC